>JAQGBW010000799.1:0-33692 GCA_034698625.1 Julus scanicus | reverse complement strand
GCTACTTTGCTGCTGAGTCTGGAAAACCGGGCTTTTTCAAACCCATTAGAGCGATCGACTCCATCCCATCGGTAACCGGGCATTATGTCGAAACGATTTGGAGGAGGCTGCGGGCCATTATATTTCGGCAATTCTAATAAACAGAAAAAACAGCATTTTTAGAGTTTGGCAAGCTTTCATATCATGTAATGTAAGTAAACAATATATATAAAAAGGATGTGAATACACCCGTTGAATAATAAATGAGGACAAACCTTTACCGCTGCTGTTCACCAACTTTTTCCTCTTGATGAAAGCGAGCATCGGATCCCCTTCTCGATCTTGGCCTCGTAAAACTTTATCCAGATGCTTTTATCCAGTGGCTTTGATATTTCCTTTAAAGTCTGTTCTAATGCATACTTTTGCCTTTCTGTTTGCTTGACACTAAAAAATTAAAAGAACTGTTATTACACATTATTCAAGAGTATTCAAAATGTGTCCTCCCCTACCCCGTCCACATGGTGTCCATTTTAGCCCAGACCCCTCCCTCCCCGTAGACGTTATTTAATTTTAAAAGTAGGGTGTCCAGAAAATGTAATGTAACATACAAAGGCCCATCCTATAAATTTTTAAACACCCACATCACTACCAATTCCCCAATATTTTTAATATTTTTCCGATTAACGGAAATTTCCTGACCTAGAAGGAAAATTCCAGCATGAAATTCGTGTTTAACAGAAATTTAAGCATAATATCAGACTTTCCCAAGGTTTTAACAGAAAGTACATTTGGGACTGGGGAAACATTTCTTCTGGTGACCATTAAAACTCAATTAAACAGAAAATCCAAAAACTGAAAAATACCATCATTAGTGGGCGTCCATAATGGTACTTCCCCCTGTCCACGTGTGGTCCACATGTCAGCAGACCCCCACCCCATCTTGAGGACGTCCTTTCGAATGACCCCTCACCTGTTTCTGGAATTCTGTTCACGTTTCGTGTATGCTCTGTACTAGGCAAAACGACATGCTTTCGTTGTTTGTTTTTCGGCGGTTTTGTTCCACTTTTATCAAGTGACCGTTCTACGGAGCCAGTTAATAGAGGAGGTCTACATTACAAAGCAGCGCATGTGCCATGCATGAGCGCCTTTAGTGGCCACATTTTCTGGGGGGGACAGCCCAACGTCGTCCATATAGCATTTCCATTGATTTTGCTTTTAGGAACGGATTTTTGTGATATTTGGGAAATTTAACGTAAGTTTTTGAAATTTGAGAGTGGAAATTCCACTTTGAGAACGTGTGGGCCACGTGCAAACCATTTTATTTAAACAAAACGGCGTTTTATTATAATGTCACCACGTGCTTCTCTTACATACATACAATAAATTTCTTTCTTATATTGGAGGTTTTAGGGATCCTGTGCTATGAAATCTTGCAATTGACGTTCCTAAAGTTGTTTTTATAATATGGAACACAACAATTCCTCTTCATAATGTTTGAAAACCGTTTTGGAGAGCGACAAAAACACGTGTTTGAGTTACACGTGCTTTTGTTTTGTACACGTTTTTGGCTTGTCCCCCCAGGAAACACCCTGAAACCTACCACAGAGGGCGCTAAATGTAATGTAGACCTCCTCTATTGATTACTGCTGAATCATTTAAATATACATGTAAGACAAACTAACTAAAGGTAAAAGGTACGCCAGTAATCCTCAAATAACATGCTCTTCCATCACTACGATACCCGGTCCCCGTGGCCAAACGGCGACATTAATAACACAGATAAACCGCACACTTACCTTGGTATAACTTTACCCGCTTGAGGAACCTTCTTCACGCGATTACTTTTCTTTTTTCCAGAGGGATCTTCGGGTTTATACCCATACCGTTTCAAATAGTCCACTTTGCTCTTGGTAGCCGGCATCTTGGAGTAGAACACAATTCGTAGGTATCCGACCACTGCCTCCTTGGACACTTGCCTGAGACTTTTCGGACGTATCGCGACCGTACATTCGTAGGTATCCGGACATGCGCAGAGGAGCTATTTATTGTACGGAGCCCTGTAGGATCAAATGTTTTTATTATCAAGCGTCTGCTAGATAAAAATTAGCCTCTCCGTTCATAGTTATTCAATGAGAACTTTTTCAATTGAAAGAATACAAATTGACGCTAAAATTATCGCAGCTCATCGAATAAGGAGCCATAATTGTCTAGGCACACCACAGGTTTTTTTTAAGATGAGATTTTCTCAATGAAATAAAAGAAAATCACTTATATTATTCAACTTCATATATAGCTATGATGAACATTTTTAATGTTTTATTTGTAAATATTAGAAGTACTTGTTCGACCCTCGCACAAACTTCACGACAACCCAGTCGTGTTGGAGGCATGTTTTTCTTTTAGATGTTTAAATTCAATCCATAACGTGAATAAAAGAGATTTTATGCAAATTCCCAAAATCGTATTTTACAATAAAATAGGGTTTAAATTTCACTTCACAGTACAAGTCGATCTATTCCATCTACATCTTTATCGTCCATCATCTCAGCTTCTCTACTTTGACTTTGAAAATGCTAGAAAAACAGATTAGAATTAACAAATCATTGTTGCATAAAGTAAAATCACTTTAATGCTTTATATTTGTATGGATAAAAACACCTACTTGATGTTTTTTGAAGGCAAGATATAATGAGAAAAGAATATGCAGCGACTGGATTTTAGACTTGTACACTGGAATATCCAACAGTGCTGTAAATAGTTGGTAAAAACAATTTTAAAAAAAGCAAATATGAAAAAAAACCTCAAATAACTTTACATACTGCATATAATGTCGACATATTCTGGCAGACTGCAATCCAAATCTGCCGATGGCAATTTAACCTTTAATAAAAATGTCATGCAATTGTAATCAAAATTTTTGTTCGAACAAAAAGATATAATTGAGAAACTTAAATTTTGATGATTTCGACGTTTTATGAACTACCACGATTCATAAACTTTAAATTATTTGTCAGAAAAATAAGGAAAACGGATTTGGCTAGTTGCAAAACTAAACACAAATTTGCATGTACCATTCTAGTGTTCTTAAAATTGATTAACCTTATGTTAAACATATATTATCAAAATTCTCTAAAAAAAACCAAATAATTTAAGTGATATGTAATAGCATTTTATTATACTTGTTTAAAATAAAAATGTAGGACCTCTTTCAGTAGTTCTTCAAATTCCGGATCCCATTCCTGCATTAAACTATCAATACTTGGCATATTTCTGTAAATACATTAACCCCAAATTTGTATAATCAAATTTACACGATAGCCAGGATTTGATATCACATAGATAGCATTTAGAAAACATTCTCATATACCGAGAAAAGTGAACTGCAGGTGGTGGCTTTGATCGATGCAGATCACTGATGCTCTTTATCCAGCTGTCAATTTCCTTAACGTTTTTCTCGCCATCTTCAAGAGTTTTAACAGCCTTAAATTAAAAAAAGTATAATTTTAGAAGAAACTAAATACATGTATTTAATCCAAATTTTAGTCTTTTCTCGCACTATTTGTTTTGTAGTAGTTTCCTTGGATATGGCTCTCAATTGGAGGTCTAGAACAGTAGGATCAGACTGCTTAGCACTGGGTTCATCGATGACCGTTAATCCAACAGTTTCCGATTCATTATCGGGACGAAGTACCTGTTAAAGTTGGTTGGAAATTGCCAGTTATCTAACGAAAAATGTGTGATAAAAATGCAATTTAAGATCTAAAGTTAACTCACTTTAATGAATGCATCTATATCACCAACAGCGGGTATGAAATCTGGAATAAAGGGCTTCAGCTTGTGTTCCAGTTCAATCGACTGAGGCGTGTATCTAAGACAATAAATAATTGTTAGGTGTCCATTCTCATGGTGAAGTTTTCATTTCGATTAAAATATTCCATGATAAATGTAGAGCTACAGAACAGTAAGGAAAATTATAACTTTCTTCAAGTTACCTTGTGATGAACTGAAAGAGATCCTTTATTTCTTCTGAAACACTGAGATGTTCATAATCTGAGGCATTGTAAATTCTGTAAATAAATACCAATTTAATTAATAATTAGCTTGGTTTATTGGGGATTTTGGTGGAAGGACTCTTACTAAATTTAGAGCATCAGCTTGTGACAACATACATAAACAATTTCTAAAATGTTCATATCAGATATACAATGATCAGCCATGATTACCCTTCCAGAGCAGGACCATGCTCATCATCATCATCCTCTTCTTCATCTTCTTCACTTTCATCAGATTGGATTTCATTCAACTTCTTACCCTTTGGTTCTATCCGTGATAGCGATTGTGCGCTAGACTTCTTCACAGGCTTGAGGAGAAAATCATGCATTGTATATTGTCTTATGACCAAAACTTGAATCAAATGTCTAATGATAGAAACAATTCATTCAGATTTTCAGCAAAAACAAGTTAATTCTTTGAGTACTTATATAACAGCATACAATCAGCAGCATGCATCCTAGAAGCAAATATAGGCTATAATGACGAGTCCAATAATACCTTATCTTCTAATCCACGTTCAACTTCATCTTCCAAATCATTTAACGGTTTGGCTGCACCCAAGTGTCTAGAAAACAAAAGCAAAAAGCAATCTCTGAAATATGACAATCTTGGAGAATCACACAAATAAAAGTAGAACAAAATCTTTGAATACAAAAGTACAGATCGATATTCAGCCAAATTGCTGATTCCCACACATAATTATGAGACCAATAAGCTTAAACCTTTTCATTTCATTCTATTATACAGTGATTCCCACTGTCAGTGTTTGTAGTTAACCACATTTGATAAGGGGTGATCCATAAATTATGTCACACTTTTTTGCCTCTTTTTAAGCACCCCCCCACCCCTTGGTCACAATTGTCACAAAAAACAAACAACGTACCCACCCACCCCCCTAGGTGTGACATAATTTTTGAATGGCCCCTAAAGGCATGATAGATGTTGGATTTGATAGGCGTTGCAAGATTTTAATTTCATTTATTCAGACATCGAATATGCTATAATATGAGCCCTAAAAAATTGCCCTGCTATACGAGTTAAAAAAGTATGACTTACCTTAACAACGAGCCTCCGGAGTTGCTGCTCGCAGCAGAGCGAGGTCTGTTCATCCTACGACCGTTTTTCAATTCAATTTATCTTTCAAATCATGTAATTACGATGAAGCTCGAAACTATTTAATTCAAAGTATGTGTTCGCATTTGTCGCCTAGCAACAAATCAACAAGTCACAATAGTCCCCCGTATGTAGAGGGCGCTGTACCCATTTTCTAGAATCTACGGAGTCCGGGAGCGGACAAAAGAAAAAAAAACATTGCCGATTGTCCTTTATTCCATATGCACTTCAATTTCATAAATAAAAGAATAATTAAATTCTTGTATGTATTTTTATTTAAATTAATAAAAATCAATACTAACGAGCAACAGTGATTGCTCACCGTTCTTCAATTTACGACACACTCTTTTTCTCAGTAAAATAAAGAAAATGATAGATTTTGAATAAAATCATGATAAATAATTTTCTCTATGAGGAATCATTTTAATGTTAATTTATAATTATTTATTATAAATAATGTAATAAAAACTTCACCCAAAGTAATGCTATTCCGTACATGCTACACCTGTTTAAACAAAAAAAAAAACATTCGTTTAATTCCAATATGCATGGTATTTTTGATTTCTGGCAAAATACCTAATTGGTGTAAAAGAAGGCGTTTGTAAAAAAAAAAAAATACACTAGTGGCTATTTAAAAAAAAATAACGTCGAATTTTTACATTTAATGCGACTTCTCATTGACTCATTGTGGAGTCATTGTTTCAAGTTGTTTGGAAAACTGTCCCATTTCTAAACTAATCTTTCCTAATCTAAACGGTATGATTTTGATTACGTTACTGAAATTAAATGCATACAGTTCATCCCATCCCCTACCCCCCACAAAAAAATATCATTGAAAATTTCCAATATTTTGATTGAAGAAACTTTATACTATATAAGTAGTTGGAAAAAATGCTGCTCGGAAAGCAAATGTCTCCAAATTGAATTGTTTATTGGTCAAATAAATTTATTGATTAAACAATTATTTTTGTTTGTTTTTGACTTTAAAGGCCTTTGACAGCAAAGTGTAATTCGATAATGGCCTGAGATAATGATATCGTTTACAAAGTAATGGAGTGAATGCAAAATTGAAGAAAAAAAAAATTAAAAAATGATGAACCAAACTCGGTCTTCGCCTTTGACATTCTGTATATTAAATCTGTCACCAAAAGTGCACATGACGCACTGAAAGTTATGGGTCTGTTTATTATACTAGATTCGTATATTTTTTTCCTTGTCTTTTAAAAAGAGCATTTCGGTAGAAATGAACATATGAGTGTGGCATACACTGTTATTCTTTGTAGTGAGGGAAATGAGCTCTGTTTTTTGTTACTGTCTTCTGCGCACTATAGTCTCATTGGATCAGCGATTTTAGCCCGTCCCAAACCGAAAACTCTTCATATTTAGCTTCCTGGATTCCAGAGTCTACATAGACCTCGACTGGCTTACATCAGTTGTTTGAGCAAACTAAATAACGTGCTGTTATCCACAAGTTCTAACTTAAATAACATTAACATGAACTAAACATATATAACAGCGTTTAATTAATGTTTCACTTCAGTGGCTTCGACTAACATATGGCAGTTTACGTAATGTAAGTAGAATTAATATTTATTTTGTTTAAATTCTTAAGAATCGGTTGCATTTTCGCCTAGTTAATTGTCTATAAAAGAGAATTTAAAGTAAGCTAAGAATATTATAACACAATTGCTTTATAAATATACTCATCAATTTATTTTAAAGCATTACATTATTATAAATTATTCATCTATCTAATCATTAATTGTATACACGTTTGTTTTCTTACAACGTCATCAAAATTGTGTATGAGATATACTAGTATAACCTGTCTAAATGCATATGCTTGGGACCGGTGAGAAATATGCTTTTAGACAGGTTCATTTATATACACGGGTTCCCCAGTCGGGACCGGAACATTTTATGCTTTTAAATAGGTTATTCATTTACACAGGATGCATTTAGACAATTTATACTGTAGTAACTATAATTGCTATTGATTTTCTTCTTATATTTTATGTTATCAGTTACCTCTGTATCAGGTATATTTAAAATATTTTTACGAGATTGTGATATATGTTTTTCTAAGTCAATTCCCACTTTTTCAAATGTGTATATTTGAAAATATTATTTATTTATTTTGAAAATATGTCACAAAGTAACTTTATTTTAAATTCCATAATACGTTTTCTTATTTTTCGAAAAATACACTGGCTTTTTCGTTAAATAACAGTTGCATACAGTCTGTTTGATAGAAATAAGTTTGCAAAAATGTTATTTGTTAAATAAGAAGCAATGAAATTAATTAAATTTGCCTAATTCTTGGCAATTACATTGGATATTATTACCTCTTTTGCCTATTTACTACTTGAATATTAAATGCAAATGTTATAGATTTGTAGAGCATGAGCATGTAATTGTTGTTTTAATAATAATTTTGAACATTTCTGTATTATCGCCAATCTTCCGCCAATGGATATAAAGGCGGCACCATGTTTAATTACCCCAAGCTCCTCAGCGACACTTTGGCTGTTTTAGGCATAAGAATGGCTTAAATGAGCCAAGCCAGATGTCCTTCCAAATATAGATATCCTGAGCGAACATGCTATATCCTAATCTACAAAGAATTTATTATAGCCGTCGTGCATTTATATTTAAACAGGATGCTAATAAATAGGGCTACTAGCACTTGACCCGTCCATTAACTAAACGCAGTGCATCCTCAGATCACATTCTGTCCAGATTAAATGAAGCCTGCGAGATTTTACTAGTTGCTAAGCCTAAGAGTCAAAGACAGCTTTATTAATAAGCCACTTATGTCCCATTATGCTTCTCGAATCACATACTTCTATTAACAACTTGTTAGGTGAAAATGATTTTGCATTTGTCACATACCAATCTAGATATTTTATGAATGACGTGTTATATCATTTACATTCCTTAAGTTTCATAATGTAATATAAGTTGAACTCGTACAGTTTTTAGGAATGTTATCTCACATTCCCCCTTTATTTGTTTTACTATCAACATGTATTTTCACGAAATTATTCTTTGGACACACAGTTTTATTTGATAATGTTTCTTAATGTATTTTTTGGTTTGTTCCCATTTTTAAAAACAGTATTTGTGACACTTGAGGTCATACATTTAAATTTCGCTTAAATTATTATGATTAATGACAGGTCACGAATTCTACTTCGTAAGTTTAGATATTTCGATGTGTTTTTTGTTTTTTTAATTGAAGGGCAATATCTAAGCAATTAGCTTAGATACAATGTTAAATTTCTCACAATCAATGCATTATACTGACAAAACTTAAATTCTTCCATGTTCATTTTTTAAAAAAAGAATTTTGTAAAATCATCCAAAACAACATTTTAAGCAAAGTTTAAGTGTGTGACGTCTAGTGTCACAAATTCTGTTTTTGAAAATGGGAACAAAACAAAAAAAAAAGACATTAAGAAACATTATCAAATAAAGCTGGGTGTCCAAAAAATAATTCCATGAAAATGCATGTTAATAGTAAAACAAAGAAAGGATAGTTTAATAATAACAATTCAACAATTTCAATAATTTTATAATAATCAAATAAAATTCATTTTAATTAAATGTATATAGGATCGTCTATCCATCATTAAATTATTGAATTTTGAGAAGATGTGTTCTGCACGAAAGAAATACATAATATATGGACTCATTGCCATATTTAATAGATAAATTGGAGCTCTGCAAAACAATGCAGTCTTTTGACATTTATAAAACATAAAATGAGTCAAACACTTGAGCACGACTCTGAATCACAACAAAAAGGACATTGCACGATCACGCCTTCTTATTTTTCCCATTAGTCTCTTCTACATGAAGTCCGGCCGGCGTTGTCCTGCAACCTTGTATTTAATTTAATTAGACTAAAAACTCTTCATTTCATCGCAGATGAACAATGATTAATTCATCATGAATTTTGAGGCCAAAGAAACCGTTAACCAGAGCTTGCAACCGGCCGTAAATCATTCTCCGAGTGATATCCTCTACAGTGACATTGACCCATTGGATGGTTCCTCACTTAGCATTCATTTCGACGATTTTGGGGACGATTTCATAGAAAACACTTCCAACAAACTATTCATCGGAAATTACATAGTTCGCAAGCGGGAAGTATGCCTGGTATGCACGGGAATATTCCTGTTTGTGGCCTGCGTGGGACTGTCCACTTCAGTGGGTCTCCTGTTGCGTCAACCAGACATGGACACACTCGCTCTGTTATCCGAACCATGCGAAGATCAGCCATGTTTTCAACTAAGTTCTACTATGATACCATCTATGAACAAAAACGTCGATCCCTGCAATGATTTTGGGGATTTTTCTTGTGGTGGTTTTGCCACAGTAAACCCTTTGATTGCTGGAGAACCATACAGCAGTATGCTGGACGTCACGTTACACAAGATGGACGAACAAATGAGAACCATCTTGGAGAACTCAGATTTGGAGCAGAAAATGTACTCCAAGGAACTTTCTTACCTTCACAAGACCCAACAGTTGTACCACAGTTGTGCCCACGATGTTTACGGAGTTCGCTACGGTGGTAAACCCCTCCTGGACATCATCGAATACATCGGAGGCTGGAGTGCCTTGAACAACTGGAATGAACAGTTGTGGGATTTATCAACGACCATTCAAACCATCTCTGGAAAGTATCTGGTGGAAGTGTTTTTCAGTCTTGTGGTGGTACCTGACAAGATAAACGGTGGACAGAACAGATTGCAAGTAGGTATCTTTGGCATGCTGACATTTATGTGGAATTTTTGTTTCCCAACATTGACTAAATTGACATTCTGGAACTGAAATTTTCTTGTCCATGAAAATACTGATTCTCACAATCTTAAGAGTGAATTTGAACTTCCAGTCTATTGAAATTTATGAATGGACAGAGTTCGCTCACCCAAACCTTGCGGAGTAATTATAAACATACGAGTGCATACACTTAAAAATAGTAGTGTACATAAAATTTGGTTGACCTTACTATACAGAGTTGCTCATCCATTCATGATTCATCTCTAATTACAAAATCTCGTACATCAGCTGATCTGTGATCCATCAGCATCACTTGAATTTTCAATCTTTCAGTTGTCTACTCCTCATTTTGACGAAGCACAAACTTTGGTGGATAACCCATGGGAGGTTAGTTGAATCTGGTGTCATTTTTCAAAACACTTACATAAAAAAAATTCTGTAATTTTCAACTTTTGATTGGTTTCAGTCTCATGCTTTAAATGAGTATAAGAAATTCATTAATGCTACTGCAGCCCTGCTGATCGAAAATGAGCAACAGCGTAGACAAGTACTCATAACAAATAAACAACAAACCATCAAGAATTTCATATCGGATGTGATATACATGGAAAATAGGGTTTATAAAGTAGGTAGCAATTCGGTTTTTGCAAGCCATAAGTAAAAAAAATGGTGTCTTCCAAATTTAAAATAACAAAAAATATGACTTAGATGCTTGATGGAGGTACAGACATCCAAGTTCAAGAAGTCTCCATCAAAGAGCTACAGGAAACGTTTCTATGGGTAAGAACAATTTCATTTTTTTAAATGTTATCTAGAAGAATCAAATTACTTTAGAAATTCATACGCTCTACATTAATGAGGATATAAGTTGTTAGAGTTGTTGATATAAATTATCATTTCAGATTGATTGGCTAAAGTATTTCGAGGAAATTCTTCCAGAGGTTCAATTAACTAATCAAACTCGCGTTTATGCCAATTGTCTTGATTATTTAAGACGTGTTTCCATCATTTTGCAATCCATATCCAAAAGGTAATTAGCTTATATTCAATTATGTTTTAACAAATTTCTAAAATAATAATTCACGTTTCCGGTGTTTTAAAACAGGACATTGCATAACTTCTTGATCTGGAGATTGGTGCGGGAATTCGTACCTTACTTATCACACGATTATCAACAAATTTTGGCAGATTATCACAGTGCCCTTCCTAACCAAGGATTTCATGCTGTGGGAGAAAGATGTGTTAATTTTCTGAAAATAAGTGTCATGAGAGAGGCGGTTTTAAGTTTCCTTTTTCAAGATAAAATTACGGCAGAATATCGGGGAAAAGTAACTAAACAATAAATCTGGTCACGGAAAGGATTTCAGCAGAGTTGAAAACCGATTTGGATAACATTTATGCTAGCAGTACATGTGCGCATGCGCTCGTATCGTGACTTCTCCAATTCAGCGAGGTCATTGAGCATGCGCACATGCACACTTGTAGCTTCTATCAACATGTAAATCAGATTTCAACTAGGTTGAAATTCATTCAGTGACCATAGATGTTGTTTCATCAACTTTCATACACGAAAAAATCGTTTTTATATATCTTTTTTTTAAAAGTTTGTTGAAGTTTTGACAAATGTCCGCGATGCTCTTTATCACCAAATTTGGCTCAACGAACCAACTCTAAAATATACTTTTCAATCTAAGGTAAGAGTGAAATGAATATTTTGCTTAAATTATAATCTAACTCCATAACGACTTCTCAATTTTAAAATGTAATATTTTATGAACAACTTTGCCTCGATTATTTCTTTTCATTTTAAGTACAGAGTACTTCAATTTCTTTGTCGTAGATTCTGCAATATTCTTTATTAGATTTTACAAATATGTTCATGAATATTAAGGACAGTACAACCAATGTAATATCGAATTCCGTTGTAAATAGGCACTAAAATTGTTATTTTTATATCTTTAATATCAGCTTCGAGCTTTGAATTTCGTCGTAGAAAGCGATATATTATCAAACACAACTTTCTTAAACGAGTTTTATCAGAAGGTAGGTCTCAATGACTGCGTTTTTATATTATCACTTAAAATTTATTGTTTATAAATATATATTGATGCTTGTCTTATTTTAGCTTGAAGTAACGGATATATATTTCACGAATATCCTCAACATACGCCAGTTTGCCAAACTGAAACTAAGCGACATATTAACGAAATCCAAATCACTAACTTTGATGCCTTATAACAACAATTTTAAATTAATGAATTATAATTCGGTATTCATTCCTTGCCATTACGTTTACCCACCTTATTTTGACGTCAATTATCCGAGGCACGTTGTTTATTCGCGATTAGGAACCATAGTGGCACACATCTTGTTGGATTTTCTCACTGGAGATGGTAAGATTAATTTAACATGAAACTTTTTTAACATATTATTAATACGTATTGTTCTCAAGAAATAAATTTACTATTTTTCAGAAAACAGTAAATCAACAAAGATCGAAGATACTTACTTTTCGTTTTACGATGAAAATTCTTCCCGAATGACAAACTACGTCAACGACTGCACATGGAAACATTTGAATAACTTAACCATTAATGGATCTATTAACAGAGAACAATATAGTGTAAGAACAGAAATCTTATTTATGGTACACCATTATTAATTTAATTTACATTTAACTTTCTAAATGAATATCATTCTTAAAATTAAGAATCGGTGTCCAAGGCTAGTTTTTGCTTGATGGAATTATTTTTACCTAAGATTCAAGTAAAAATTATTAAAATTAAAAACTTCATTTACAGTTCCCATTAAGAGTGGACTCTCACATATTTTTGCAAATTCTTGCAACGAAGACATCTTATGAGGTGAATTTTCAATACGTTATCATATTAATTTAGTAAACTTTCTATTATTATTAAGTTCTAAAACATACTTTCATTTCAGGCATATATAAATTTCCAAAGGAAAAATGGAAAAGATAAGACTATTCCAGGTTTAGGAAAATTCACCTTAGAACAAAGTTTCTTCTTGTCAATGGCGCAGGTAAGTGAAGTTAAGATGAAATTTAACATGTGTAGAACAATAAAAAACATGGATTCAACTAATTTATACTTTTACTTAACCTTATTTTCTTGTCATTAAAAGATGATGTGTGAAAACGTAGATCCCATCTTTCTTCATACAGCAGCAAGTTACGGCACAGCCCTTGGAAATAACTTGTAAGCAGTGATTAAGTAAATTACTTCTGTTTAAACTGTAAAGAAATTCATTCATTAATTACTTGTTCTTGTGACATTTTAGGATAAATATAATCGTCGAAAAACTGCCTCAATTTTCCGCTGCATACAAATGTTCGGCATCTACTCAGAAATCATCGGAATGTCATTTCTAGAAATTGAAATTATTCGGAAGTATGTAAAATATTTATGAGACTAATTGAATGGACTCAACATATAAAATAATGCATCACGTGCGGCAGGATATATCACAAAAAAAGAAATTTATTTTAATACAAAAAAACACAAAATATACAAAAAATGTACAAAAGCTACACAAATAATACAACCACGGACCAACATAAATAAACGTTGTTTAGATGAGATTTATATATCAGGATGTCGTCTACAAGATTTAGTTTAAAATGTTTTTTTCATGGTAATGCTGTTTAAATTGTATTTCAGCCACATTTCAATACTTTTTTGGAGTGAAATAGATATTTATTGATAGGGACAGATATTTATTGCTTAATTTTAAAATAAATAAGTAAAATTCAAGCAGCATATAAACAATTTAGAGGTAAACATCCTGAAAATTTTTTACATATTAAGAGAAGAATATGTAAATTATAAACACCCTGAAATATGTTATATAAAATAAGTTTAAAATTATAGAATAGATCGAGGGTAAAGGAATACTTTTCATAGCTTAATTCCGTGGCTTAATTTTTTGAAAACATTCTTAAATCTCATGTTAAAATAGTTTAACTAATATGTAATGCTAGAGAAACCAAAACAGGATATCTGCATGGTAGGGCTTTATAAGCTGGAAAGTCACAGATTTTAGTG
Source organism: Julus scanicus (assembly GCA_034698625.1). NCBI lineage: Eukaryota > Metazoa > Arthropoda > Diplopoda > Julida > Julidae > Julus > Julus scanicus. Next base: position 19,695 of record JAQGBW010000799.1, on the reverse strand, counting down.
TGTGTGAGACTAGATAACGTTTTATCAAACAAGAATTAATACGATTAGTTTAAAACTCGAAAGTCCAAAGTCATTGTAAGAGAAAATCCATGGAAGAGAAAAGGACAAAAAACTCCCTTCAATATCCTGGAAACAAATTACCGGTTATGTGAGTAAAATTGAGAAATATCTGAAAGCAAAAGCTACAAGTATAAACATGAAGTTTGAGTTTGAATTCGATTAGTATCGATTTCCAATTTTGCGTTTCTTGACATTTTATTCATTCAAGTCAGAGCACTTCTCTCAAAGCTCGTACTCCTAAGCCAAAATTATTAAAATTTGGTACATGCACTGAGCAGAAGTTGTTTCTCAGATTTTCCTATTTTCATTCTCAATTTTTTGCCAATAATATTATGCGATTTATCTTCTAGTAGTTGCTTTGTAATAAATTGCAATAATAAAATTAAATAAATTAACATTGACGTTTTGTTTACCTTAACAACCATACATTTATCATTTTCTAAAAATGCAGTATTTCCAAATTATTGGTACATACAATTGCATGCATTAATACTTTCAAAGAATCCTGGGAATTTGAATAAGGAAATAGCCAAACATAAATACTATTCTGGATGTAGAATAACCTAGTTTGGAAATAATCATTTTGCTTCGCATTTTGCTTACGACATTTGCCATTGTCAATTTATCCATTCGCAACATGGCACTATTCATGACTTTCTCTAAGATACACAATTGTATCATCTATATATCGTGTATGTATAATGCATTTGCTGCACCACATTATCGATTGGTTCCTGATAGCAATTTGGCAGAAGAAAAATGCATTTAACCATAATTTTTTACCAATTCGTTGTATAAACTGCATGATGCATTTCTTCTTATACAGGCACCTAAGTTTGGATAACAACAAAATTTAGTGAAAGATCAATATCAACAATGGCTGCTATATCACAATAAAAACGACATTTACAAAATTGTTGCCATTTTATAATTTTGGAATTTTGAACTATGCTATTTTGTAAATTATCCATAGTCCTTATGTGAGGTTTGAAAAAGTTTGTTAAGAAGAAATTGAAAATTATAATATTGCCATTAGCACAAATACTGGTCTAGGCATAACGTTAAACCAAAAACTAATCTTAAAGGTCAGTATGCACGAGAGGAAACATACACAAACACAAAACATACACAAGAAACACTGAACAAAAACTTCCAACATGCTTTTCGGAACATGTGTATTTTTTCCTTTGGTCCGGACTGCCTCCTGAGCGATAGCCAGGAAACATCGAAATGTTTCAGAAAATGGCCGTTTTTCGACACATGTTTCACAAACACTTCTGGACACACCAAGATAGCATGTGTATGTTTCATGTTTCTAAATGTTTCTTTTGGTGCATATGTACCAGATTGTAATTTATTAGCGTTAATGATAAAAATTTGCAAAATTGATATATTTATTATTTCCATAGTTAAGCTTAATTGAATCTCATGGTCCCAACAGAACAATTAAAAGTTATTTTTCCCGTTTAATAAGTTTTACCGCTTAAGAAGTTCAAAAACTCAGGTCACATGAAAAACTTCTTAATAAGGTTCTATCTACTGTTGTTGTTTTTTATGTTACTGCTTATTCTTGAAAAAAAGGCATTTTTTTGGCGAGTTTACTTTGAAAAAAGTCAAACCATACTATATTCGATCCATAAACACAAAAAATTATCAATTAAGTATGACTTACCGATCCAGGCACTTCAGTTTTGTTTCGGTCGTTTTTATTGCTTTGTTTGATAGTGTTTTCATTTTGCTCTATTGATGGTGGACTGATAATCGATGCACTGTTTTTCTCTTTTTTTGGTGAACCATCATTTTCAGAACCAGGTACATCCTCCTTTCTCCTTATAATGAAAAAAGGCATAATGTTTAATGCATGTATTATAATACTCTCATAAAAAAAAAAAAAAAAAATAAATGGATGAAATGAAATTCTATTCCCAAAGTATAGCGAAAAGATTCAAATCCATAGATAATGAAATTCGAAAAACGGAAATGTCATTCATAAAGTTATAAAACCATGGATACCATGCCTCTGCAAGGTACCAAAATTCTTAGAAAAACATTCATATTTAGGGTTTACACCAAACTACATTAAATTGCAGAATTAATTGATTCGTCTAACTTACCTCGCATAACTTCTGTATTTCGAGTCTAGTTGACGATGCAATTATATGTAAACGAATAAACAAATTATAATTTTAGTTTTCGGAAATTATTATAATCATTATAATAAGAATGAATAGCTTACCTTCTTTTTTACGAATGCAAAAACTGGCCAAAAAGATGAGTTGCAAAATTATAACGATGGTACCAAAAATAATAGTGCAAATGATGGATGGGTTTAGAAATGTACAATTGCCTAAGAATGTAAATAAAAAGATTCCATTATAATTAATCGGTATGTATAGGTTAAATATGAAGTGTTTAAATTCTTACAGCTGTCTTCGTAGTAGCAAAATATAACGGAAATGACGTAAGCAGCAATGGTAAGAAGATCCAAAATCAATATGAACACAGAGACGAATGGTGCAGATATGTGGAGTGTGTAACCTAGATGAAAATAAAAAGACATAAAATAATAGCTCCAGATCTACCAAAGAAGTATTTTTCCCTAAAATAACAAATTCAATGCAAATATCATCACATTAAACACATTGAACCTATTTATTTTTGTTTATATGCCATTAGGTTGGTCCTTATTTGAATATTTTGTAAAACTGAAGGGAGAATATTTTGAATCTGTTCCATTATGAAACTAAATAATTTTGGTAAAATATTAAAATATTTCCTTCTTATGCTTACCTTTACCACCTTTATCATCATGTTCTCCTCTGACATGTACCAAAGCCATTTTTCGCCCTCTCGTATAATAAAGCTCGTAAATTGTATTTCGAAAAAATGACTGACCTGGTGCTAAAATAAAAATAAAACAAAATTGAATTTATGTAACATAACAAAAGTTGAAAAATTAGCTATCCTGATTCAAGGTTAATTAACGTTATTTATACAAAAACACAAAGTCAATCGTTGGTTTAAAAATGGATTCTGAAATAAGTTTAGGCTATAAATTGATAAAACCTATGAAAAAACAAACATTGAACATTTAACAAATAGCATGATAGTTAGTAACAGAATAATTTTTTTCGGAAGTACTGTCGATAACCCAAATAAGTTGGACTGAGGAAATAAATTTAAGGTCATTTTTTGTGTGCACACCTTAAGATATAAAATTACCTTGAAATGAAAACACGTGCATATTTGCAGAGAATATTAGATAAACATTTGCAGGTTACATAATAAAGGATACGTAAATGGGGAAACTTTTACAACTTCCCATTCTAACAAATTTACAAATCTATAAAAAAAAATGCTATTTAGAATGTCTATTCAGAATTTTTTTTTTTTTTTTTTTTTTTTGGAAAAATATTAAAATTAAATAAAAAATATATCAAAATTAAAAAAAAAAATCTATAATTGTGGATGTTATTCTGGATGTCATAACACAAAAGTCCAACAGGTTGCAAAAACACTGACATGCCCTTAGCTACACATTTACGTATGAATATAACAAGAGTTTTAATTGAAAATAAATATGTCGAAAATAAGCTTCAATAAAATCTTCATTAAATTTACACTGTCTTTATAGAAAAAACTTACCATTTTTTTGATGACATTTGAAATATACGAGTAGCACAAATTCAAATGCCAGTGATATGACTGCAAACGTGCCAAGTGCAATGACAACATAAAGGGCAATTTCGTCTCGGATGCATTCTTCCACTAAAAATGAACCATAAATAACAATTATCAGTAATAAGACATTGTTTTATCAATACAATCAGTAAACAGAAAACATTTGCTTATTTCGTATGATGCTCAGAAAGCATCATACGAAAAGCATCATAGGTGGCGCTAGATGAACTGTAAAAGTATCTCAATGGAGAAATATATATCACAAGTTACAGACTAAAGATGGTGTGTATTTAAAAGTTGACTTTTTGATTAAATACATCACTTATTCTGGTATCATCACATATTGCAACGAAGGAATGAAGCTAGAAACAATTCAAGCTACTTTTACAGCCTTTCCAAAACACAATATTACATTTCGGAGGGAGATTTCGAGAACCTTGTATATGCTAAAACGGTTTTCATGAGATTCTCAGGCCATTGCCACTTATTGATCCGGATAATGGCAGTGAATTTCATAAATAAAAGCAAAAAAATAGCGATTCTTTAGGTAAACACTATGTCTAAGGTCATTATTTTTATATATGTTTGTAAAAGGAAACTTGTAACCTTTCAGTGTAGCAATGCAATAAAACCTCTAACAAAAACCTCCATTTTTGGGCATCCCTGTTTAGTGTTTTTCATTCGACTGTAACATTTGTGTTTTGAAAAACTAAACTTAATCTATAGGAATTGGAGTTTAAAAAAAGCTTGTTTTGGTGAACCATTGCAAAATTATAAACGGTAGACAATTGAGGTATATTGTTAATTGAGAATTACATTTCATTACTACAAAACACATGGTCAACCCACATGGTAAACTGAAATACAAGTTGCTTTTTGACAGGTAAACTGTAAAGGAAATTTTAAAGAAAGTGATAAAATGTCCCTACTCTATCTAATCCCACTCTAGAAATTCAATAAAATATAAAGATTTTACTTCATAGAGAACTCAGATTTTCATTAATCCCTATAGTATATGCCCATCAAGGGAGGTCCGACTTAGAGTTTATGGATTTAGTTCAGTACAATTATAGTTCCCATGAACGGTAACAAGAGGGAATGAAAAGTAGAAAAACCATAAAGAAATAAAAATCAATGTTTAATGTTGATTTTATGTGTGAGTGTATATATGCAATACGGTATGAGACACCGTTCAAAGGGAGGGAATTTTACAGATTGCATTACACTTTTTAGACACAAATACATTTAATAAAGAGCTTTTTTTCGCACTTATTTAACTTCCTCTATTTATCGATTGCAGGCTCTGAAATGTTATCCAAATAATCCATCGATGTAAAAAAAAAGTAACCTTTGCTTCGGAATATGATCATTGATCACAAAAACTTATTGGACATTTAAGTTGCAATAAAAAATGGTAAACAGAAATGTGTGTTAACAATCCATATTTATAATAATTCATTAACAAATCTATTATTTTAAACACAAAATAGACTTAACAATTAGCATGGTAATAATGAATATTTGACAAAAATATATTAAAAAAGACGAGCCTGTGCGTTTTTTTTATAGAACATTGAAAAAATTGTTCGGACCAAACCCTACCTAGGACCTATAGAAAATATCTCATAAACAATACATGTAGACAATACATGTTTATCAACACTGTTAAGCACTACTGAATACATCTTTAAATAAAGTTTCAGTTTGAGTATGTATACAGGCTTTTGTTTCTTAATAAAAACTTTCTTGAGGTCTAATGCACAACTTGTAACGTTTAATGAACTTTACAATCAGTTCTCACTAAGCTCATTGCTTCATTATTGATTTGAGTCTTTACAATTTGCACTAATATCTACCTACATTTATATAGTTAGTAATCATGGCGGAAGGAAGCAAAACACTTTTAATTTTCACTTCAAATAGTCAGCATCATTATCTTTATGAAGGAATTTTCACAATATTTTTGTTTTCTAAAACTATTAAGCCAGCGATTTAATATTTTCGGAAATTGCATTTTCATTATAGATAAGCATGTTTATTGTGACTGTACAATTTCCTTGATATCAATTTACCATAATGCATTTTCATCTGCCCAATCAAGCATTTTATACTAACCCGCAATATGAATGGGGAACAATAAGTTTCCAAACATGACATTAATTACGCAACAATACCAGAATTAATTCAAAATTGTGAAAGTAGGAAGGCGTAGAAATCGCGATACAATGCTTGATTCAAGTTGATCAAAAGATTGTTTTAAATAGCTCAACAATCAATTTAAAAAGTGTCACCTTTTTAGCTGAAAACACGTTACATTATCGACTGAGGGGATATGTATTTTTTGTGTGCAGTATGTGTTCAAAGATCGATATCTAGGATATTGCCATTGTCTTGGTAGATATTTGGCATAACTACAAAACGCATGTTCATAAACATTTGGGTGCGTTTAGTAAAAGTCATGCTTGTATTTATACGCAATTTAGAGCTGCTATTAAATTAACCGAAAAGCTAATCAACATTTTAAGTAATCAATAAAGGCAATCCATTTTTAATTTATTTCGTTTTTGTTATTATCACTCTTGCTTTTATAAAAACCAATTTCACATTAAAGGCAAAGTTTATTATCACTTTAAAGTGATAATGAGATTAAGCGAGAATTAAACGAGATTACCAAATTGTTTCAACATAACATTGGATCACAACAAGGAATCCATTTCCCCTTGCCATATGTTTTTGCATTCAACTTCCACACAAAGAACTAAATTAGTCGTAAATTTAATACCAAATAGCGCCATCTTGCGGTTAATGATAATGGCCTGCCAACTAGACTTCATTAATTGAACACACGGGTATTCTATTTCAATAACGCCTCACCTCATGAATACATCATGAAGTGAGGCTTGTCTCATCTGCATTCCCAATGCAATTAATTTTGTGCACATTATGTACCTGTGCTACACAAACTTCTCGAATTTCTGCAATTGCAATTTTGTTGCACAGCGGGAGATGTTACTTTCAATGGTGACAGGGTCGCGGATCGCTATATACTTTATTAAAAGCCTTTTGAAATTGATGGGCATAAAAGGGATCAATATAACGACCGAACATTTATTGGAGTTTGGCTTCTCAACAACTCTCCATATCCAACCCTCTTTTTTTCTAATTTGCATATTCACAAATAGAGTAAGATATATGGCTAGAGCTACTTTTAACAATACTAGCACGCATGTATAATGTGATGTACTGCAAATTGAAGTTTCCATTCAAATTAGGAAATATCCCCCGTTATCAAAATACAGCAAGTTGACCTGGGTGGAAAAATTATATACTGACATTGTAGGGGCCATATGTAGCCATGTATGGGCCACATATGTATCTTAGTTATAGCCATGGATTGGAAATACAGTATATGAGCCGCAGTGACCCGCATAAAACTGTAATGGTCAACATATGGTCAAGTCTTCAACATATATGACATGTATCATTCATCAATTAAGGTATTATATATACACACACACATGTTTACACTGTGAGTCATAAAAAAGTAGAAAATCACAATTTCATGAAAAATGCTTCGATTGAATTGAAACTTGGCACTAGCATAGAAAAATAGTGTATGAACAAAAATGAATAACAAAATGTTCTCTCGTGGCCTTTACACAAGCCCGGAGTCTAACGCGCCATTCTTTGATTGTCAAATCGATTATACGTTGGTCGAGTTCAATCCAAGTTTTCTTAATTCGTAGTTTCAAGTCTTCCATATTATTAATCTTCGATTTGTAAACCATTTCCTGGAGAACTCCCCAAATTTTGTAGTCCACTGGATTAAAGTCCAGACTGTTTGGTGGCCAGTGGTTGGGTTCTATGAACTGTGGCACTTCCAGTTGCAGCAGTTTAACTATTTCTCGAGCACAGTGCATGAACTAGCGCACCAGTGCATCTTATTGAAAACTGAAAAAATCCGAGATTTGTCGCATGTCCGACAACAAGAAATTTTTTGGTCAAAAGTTCATCCCTGTAATATTTTTCATCGGTCTTAACTCCGCGGGCTCAACAAAATTTAATTCCAGTTCGACCAAGTGCAGAAACAACAACACAGATACCATTACCGATTTGCTAACTGCTGGGCATTTGCGAAGCAGTCTTTCAGCAGCTACATCTCTCTTAAATGTTCCTTTCTTTACAAAAGACGATCGTTTTGACTGTTTAATGGCGCTGAAACAGTGAACAACTTCTCATCTGTGTACAAGATAAAGTCAACAATATGTGCAGGATATTTTCTTAGCAGGTGTTTGGATCGTTCCAGTTTGGCCTTCTTGTTGGCATCAGTAAGCAGTTCTTTAGGCATTTCAAATTGAGATCATGTTTAATAATTCTTTGCATACGGCAAATTTGAATCTCTATACTAATTAAAGTAGAACACTGCACAATTTTCTTGTATATCGAAGCATTTTTCACGAAGTTGTGATTTTTGTATTGGGTTCCACTTTTTTATGATTTACAGTGTACATATACTTGTAGCATGTATGGCAATGCAAAGCAATTATTTAGCCATATATTTCGAATTTCTGCATGTTCTAGCCATATTTGTCCATACATGGCCCAAATAAGATTTTTCCACCCAGGGATATAGATAGATATCAATAACTGCAGAGAGCACTGTCAGTAATGATAAGCTCATTTACAATTAAACTGGTTAATGAAATTAAAAACTCACGACAAAATTCAATTTGAATCAGATTGTGTTCGATGATCAATTGTGGTATTACATTGTGGTTACTTGTGTTCTAATTTTGACGACTTGATGTAATGGCTTTTTAGAACTAGTGTGAATAATCAGATGGTAAATTGAAAGATACTATTTTACACAACATTCACTAGAAAATAGCACTAATTTGTCATTATATTGCACAAATTACACAATCCCAAGTCAAACACATGTGATTCTCAAAACTGCAAAAAAGTCATTGTTTTCATTTGTAACGGATCCAGACAATAAAACTTCGCATCAGACAGTCTGCTCTGTCGAATTCACAATGTACATTTATTTTAAGTATCGCGAGTGATATTCCACGACGATAAATGAAGTCATTAGTGTTATTTGCAGCGTTTTCAATATATGACAATAGGATAGTAAAACGCGTGTATAGGACGCCACTTGCGCACACAAGCATCTCTTGTGGGTGATATTTACTCTTTAGTCAATATTGATACTCATAATTTATACATCGTGAGCAACAAACTTTTGAGTTTCAGACTAAAACCCAACTCGGTCATGTTTATGCGTGCCATCCGTGGTCCACCGAGGGGATTGTCAAATTGACGTGAATTTCAGCGTGACGGCCTAGTCCAAAAACCTAACTCAATTTAATGCGAAACAGGAACATCTTACATAAAATGGCGTGCAAACAACGATAAAAATACGAGAACAGTGCTATTCTACGGCAAATAAGCAAAAAAATCGAAATGAAAAATGCATAAACAGCATCGAATTGGACGGCGAATTAATTATAAATGAAATGCACGAAAACGTTAGCTGAAAAACTTACATTTATTACAAAACTTATACCATCATGTTAAATTCCCTTGAAATGAATAAATAAAAATATGAGTTAAACTTTTGTTATAATACCACTATAGTTTTTTTTTTCGTTAGGTTCTATATATGCGTCAAATTTATATTTAGGTTTACAATCAGGTTATGCGCATGAAAAACAACGCCACAGACGGCCACAGTCGAGTTTGGATATTTTACGTGAATTTTCATTGGTACATTTCTAATCTAATCTTTACCGCTAATAATGTACGTCAAAAAGCCCCCACCGTCTTGCTTTTGAGTTTAGGTAAACATTGGCGGGGAAACAATTTTTTTAATGTATTGGGCCTACGTTAAGCACTTGCATCAAATTATTTGCACAAAATTATCGTCAATATCATTAATTAACACCTAAACAAATAACTTAACGTAAAAATCTTCAGTCTAGCTAGTGCATACCAACGAAAGCAAGATTTTTAAAATACAAGGTGTCGATAGAAGTTGGCTTACCCAATGTTTCAGCAAACTGCAAACATGTCGGTTTCGTTGGTGTGGAACCAACTTAATTATAGATGCCGAAGGAGGTTAGTTACTTATTTATTAGTAACCAGTGATATCTATGAAGTATTATTCATTAACGTATAGGACATGTTAAAATCCATTGCCACCTTTCATCGAAATCATATATTTTAAACATTAAAATAGACATGCCCCTGGGTTTCAACTTTCATAACAAAAAAATTCTCTACACAAGAGTTCGAAACTTTTGTTATACAATAACGTATCTAAGTGTCAAATATTTTTTTCCTGCGGAATCCTATGAAAATATAGAATGTATCACAGGGCACACGATAGAATGAAAAAAAGCGCGTACATATGAATATGATTAAATTTAATTTCAATGAAAAATTATAATTTATATTATCTGAAGAAAAATATAGAATAAGATTGCATAGACTACTTGAAATTGAATTTAATATATTAGAAACTACTTATCAAACAACATGAACTATCATTTATAAACATAAATATCTTGCAGAACCCCTCAAAACGTTCCATGGAACACTGTTTAAATAACACTGAAACTTGTATGAAAAGTTCATGTAAGCAGTTTCAGGTATACTTCATAGATACCGCTGGTTACTTTAAATAAGTAACCAACTACATCCATGAAGCACTATTTGCTCATATATATGAGCAATACATCCTTATTGCATCTTCTAAAAGAAAAATATAGTTTGCACTCATCTCCCCATATATTTTTAAAGCTAAAACAGAAGATCATTGCGGACGAATACTGTAATTTGGAGCCAATGATCCGTTAGTTGCAACAATTATCATGTTATACAGTCAATACATGTAGGCACAGAGTAAATGCTAGAACTTTAAACTTTACTTACATCTTTTTCTTCATTTTTCTTGTATCACCTATTTACGAGATATTTGTGTTGTTACTGGTTGCTACCGGTTATTACAGTCAAAACTGAACCAGTTGTATTAAATGGAACATTTTCCTCTCTCTATGTATATTTCCAAAAAAAGCATTATCGAATTTAATCCTAACCTTGTATGGAGTGCTTTTGAAGAGAATACCTCGCAAAACCCAATGAATTTGTGCAACTCAAAGCATTGTTCAAACAAGGTCTAACTTTACCTTTTATTGACAATATGGCAGTATCGATCTTGCAAAACCTTGTAACATTTCCATAATTAATAAGACAGAATGCCAATCGTATGAATGGTATCCCAAAAATGTTAGGTTTACCCGCCACGCAGCATATATTAAATATACAGCTTATTGGCAATTTTTTCAGCGCACCCTGCATGGGGGCGCCATCAGTCTCATCACCCCAATACTTCATAACAGCTGCGCACATTTTTTTAACAATGTTTTTCACTTCATTTATTTAATTGGTACTGCCCATGATGGTGCAATACCATCTGCCAAAGACCATTCACTCTATTAGGAACATTTGTGACCAATTATGAGCCACTAGGGCATTGAGGGCGTTGGGTATTTCATTCGAAAATCAGCATATTTACAAAAGAAAATTGAAAATTATTACTAAAAGGCACCCTAAGTGGAGATTTGCACGCCAATGTTGACCATTGTAATAAAATCCCTCTCTCAATTCAAATGCGGTAGAAATTTGAATGCCTAGCCAAAACGCCATGGGGATCGGTTACTATTTGCCAAATTGACAATACTTCCAAAAATGAAATCTCACACCATAAATTTGTTGGACTTAATAAATTAAATACAACAAAATTACAACTACAAAAATCTCATAGTTTTGAAGTTATAAAAGCAATAATAGTGTGCACACTATATTTTGTCGATATATTAAGAATATCTAATAACTGCATGATAGTGCAAAATAGTTCTAAACTTCATACGTTTTTCATACCATTTGAAAAATATAAATAGTTTAGGTATAGCAATAAACTAATTGTTTTTCAATTATTTTACGATATTTGGTGCTTAACAGAATTACACAACCCCGGAGAATTTTGAATAGCACATACGAGAATTTTCTATTGTTATTTCTATTTTTTTTCTTGGCATAATTAAGAGTGGTGCTTGAAATGTCGATCTGTGGCAACGTTTCCAATACCCTTCCTATGTGAAGGGGAAAATGGAAATAACAATGAAATATAAGTATTCAAGTACATGCTACTTTAAATCATCCGTGTTTTTGTGTTTCTGTTTATAGTTTCCGAGATGCATGTATACTTAAAAAACCGGGTCCACACCAACAAAAGCACCGAGTAGAAAACATGGAAACATGGAAACATGCTTAAAAAAGCAGAGGTGTAAATACCGAGAAAGATCAGGAAAAAAGGAGCAAGCGTTTTGAAATGATGACGCTCCTACAAAGCAAATGGGGACACACCTCGACGTCGTTGTCTGGGACCCTACGGCGAAAAGTGGGGCCTTAGGGGACACCACGTGTTGACAAAGCCTATTCAGGCCACGTGGTACAACAGCTGAGTGGAAACATTTGTTTCCTTTGATCCCGACCGCCTCTTGGACGTTTGTAAAGGTGCGTATACACCATTGAAAAGAAACATTTAGAAACATGAAACATACACATGCAACTTTGGTTTGTCCAGAAGTGTTTGTGAAACATGTGTCGAAAAACGGCCATTTTTTGTCACATTTCGATTTTTCCTGGCGTTCGCTCAAGAGGCGGTCTAGATCAAAGGAAAACATACACATGTTCCAAAAAACATGTTTTTGTTCAGTGTTTCGTGTGTATGTTTCCTCTGGTGCATACCGACCTTAAGTCCGGCTTCTAGAATTCTTCTGAAACATTAGGACGAAACTTATGGCAACATGTTTTAAAAAAACCTTGCTTTTGCTTCGTGCTTTTATTGGTGTGGACTAGGCTTAATAGACTCAACACTGTTTCTCATGTTGAAGGCACTCCATGAAATGGACATTTGACGAATGCATTGAAAACAAGATACGAATTCATGCAAATCAAAGTTTCAGTTCATCGATATTATACTTATAGAAAAGTCCGTTATCATAAACTATAAATAAAGTTAAAAGTTGTTGTTAAAAGTTCATTGCGCACCAGAAACTCAACTTATCACCCATTTTAATCATTTTCAAATAAACATTGGAGCGGCCATCTGACGTACATTCGCCTAAATTTAAAAATTCGGATCTAAATTCGGCCATTGATACTGGATTAAACCACAATTTTGTTTGCATTCTCATATGTGTATTTTCTGATTACCGCTGTCAGATGGCACTTTTTCTTCAGGCAAAGACACGTGGGCAAACAATCGGCAACAAATAATGCAAAAGCTAATGGTTATATGCGCTAGATTTGGCGCAAAAAACCAAATAAACAATCAAACTCTTTCTCTCTTTGTGAACATAAACATACGATATACTATACTATATCTTTTTCGTACAGAGTCCATATACAGAAAAACTAATAAAAGGGGGGAAACAATTCATTTCGTACCAGTCCATCATCACATCAGGTTAAACTAAAATAGCATTACAATCCTGAGGGTTACAATAACATTGTTCAGATTGGTCTTTAGAGGAAGTAACCACAATTAACTATAGGTACTGCATATTTAAGCAATGCGAATTTGAGAAGAACCTAAATGTGGAAATACAGAAATACTCAGAACAAGCAGAAATATAAATCATGAGACACGAAACATCTACATATTTATAAAAAAAAACTTTTTGAAAGGTACCGTATTGTAAAACTATACAATTTAATCATGAGTAGAATCAAAGTAAAATCTGTACATGTGATCATGAAATCAGATTGACTGTACAGTATATTTTATTCACATGAATACTGCACCACTTGATGGTCTAACTACTCACGTACATGTACATTAGCCGAAGATTTTAATATATATATTAAGCTTTTGGAACAACTTTTACATTAAACTTTACTTATTCACATAATTTGTGTGGGAATGCAGATATAGTATCAAAACTAAGGCTTGCAAGAATTAATGCAGTGTTCATTCAATAGTTATCCATGTTAGAAACGTGCATGTCTCGAGCCAGTCACGTTAAGGACAGCATTACGTGATGATCACGTGACTGATAATAAGATTGCTAATCACGTGATGCCGTCTGTGACAAAAAAAATGCTGAAGAGGCCCATTCCAACATATAGGGTTCAGAATATAAAGGATTGGGATTTGGGATAAGTTATAAATAAGTGGGATTATTTATGAGGCTTTTAGATTTGAGAATCATCGCCACTATTGAAAATAAGCAATTAAGACAAGCAGTAGGAATGCAGAAATGTTTAGTGGCGCCATCTGTAGCCAGCTAGTGCAATATTATACTAGTACGGCGTTTTCACCCGGAGAGCATCTCATGAGCTGTTCGACTGGCGAATGGTGCTCTCGATGATCTCGTCCATTTCAGTGACCTGCAATGCAATCAGGTAAAAGGCAATTCAGTTCCTTCATAAAATGGACGGCCATTTTTAAGGGACATTTTTTGCCACATCACAATACAGAAAAAGTTTGGATATATGGTTTTTACCCCGATATCACATAACATTTTTATGTTCATTGTACGATTCTGAGTTTCAATTAAACAAAATGCAATATGAGAGATAAATGTTTATTCTTTAGTGTTTACAAATAAGCTAAGCTATATAAAACATTTAAAACATACGCAAATATATAAATTTCAAAACAGATTTTACAAAACTGTAGTACAAGTGAAACGTTTAAGCAGTTAGTTTAAAAATTTAATCGTCAGGATTAGGCACATTACGCTTTTTAATGCGAGCGAGCGTGGAGGTCAAGCTCGCCTTAATTTTTTTGGCTGGAATTTTATATGTCCGGCAAGTATAATCTATAAAATGAAACAAATCTGTAGCATATTTTTTATAAAACCAATCAACTATTCTGCAAATGTATGAAAAACATTTGTTTACTAATTTGTACCTATTAGAGCATTTTTTCGAATGGGGTCCATCACTTTGTATTTTGTTGGTTTCGTAGCTAAACTTGTTTTATTTAATTCTTCTTCCGTGAAAAGTAGGAACATTAAATTTTTCGCAAAATGTGTTGCACTTCCAGCAGCATTGCGAGTAATATTATCCAAATCACGTTTGCCAACTGAAACTCCATTACCAATATCAACCTGCAAAACAACATACTTCATCAATGATTATACCATGTGGGCAGCAATAGCACTATTTAATAACCACTCTGTATATATTTACCTTGGGTGACTGAACTTTTTTTGTGGTAGTTTTCGGCAGTTTTGGGACCTTATTAACAGAATTTGGTTTTAGTTTAGATGGTTCTAACTCAGGAGCATCGACATTCGTAGGTGAACTCGCGTTTGTCGTTATTTTCAATTCGAGCATATTCTTCAGGTATTGTTGGTCACATTTTTTCAATTCTAATAATCCTAATGGAAAAAATGATATTTTTCAATCTGAACTAAAATATGAAATTCAGCAGTTTTCATGACAGGTGTCTAACCGAATCTGACTTTTAATTCATGAATCATTTGATGTTGTTGCTTGATAATGGTATGTAGTTGTGAGTTAACTTCCTGCAGTTTGAATAGCCTGGTTTCAATATTGGCTACATATCCTCGTAGTCCTAAGCTACTCAAAGGAAATTTGCTAGCAGGAACACTCGGAAACTATAGACGATAAAATACAACCAATTACCAAATAAAACCAAATACAACAACTTTAACTTCCTGCATTGATTTTTACAACATGTAGGGGAGACCGGGGCACAGTGGGACACTTTTTAGAATTCATTTTTTTGGGGGGAAAAATCCGTAGCATTTTTTAAAGAATAACACAGTAATACACAAGCCTTCAGAATCTGTATACATTTTGTCATCGTTTTAGAGCTACTACTTTTTTTGCTATAAAAGATTAAAGATAGTTGCGCAGATTGTCCCACAGTGCGCCTATACCGGGGCATAGTGGGACATGGCATGGGGTACAGTGGTTCACGCGAAATTAAGACATAAAAAGAACACCACATTGCTTAATTGTGTTTCATTCAACACGTCACTTTAAAATTCCAAGCATAAATTACAAAAACGATTAAAATTAACCATAATTACAGCAGCTTTCATATTTTCACAGCTTACTCGTCCAAATTTTTTTTTCATCGGTGCTGGTGAACCATTTTTACTTTAAAACATAAATTTAAACATGGTTTTTAATTAAAGTTATGATTAATGAGAACATATACAAATATTTTCCAAAAACATTAATTGGGGTATGCTGGGACATGTCCCACTGTACCCCATGATGTTGTGGTCCACTGTACCCCGTATAGCTAATTTGATTTGAATAAGGCCTTACAGCTGACCACATGGCTAATTAAAAAACTTTAGTTTGAAATTATAGCTGGATATATACACTCGTCAATGGTATAGTGCGGCGCATTACTAATGTTTTATAATTACACCTAGAATAAAAATCCAATTGCGAGTTAAATAATTACTTTTCAAAAACAAAAACTAACTGCAAATATTTTCTTCTATATTTGTGTTAGATCGCAGAAATTTTGGTTAATGAAAGAGTGCTGCATACAGCTTCTTTGTAAATCAGAAGCATTGGGTTGCTCATAAAACCTGATTTTATAAACACGTTGTACCACTGTGCCCCGGTCTCCCCTACACTTAATCTGGTGCTACGCATATGATTCATGTTAATAGCAAGGCTTATATTTGGGTAAACACAGGTAACAACAGTTTAAGTATATAAGCAAACTTATCGTCACAATAAAGCAGTTGGACTAAAAGTTGCATTACTCAAACCAGAGTGTCCGTTACCCTGCAGACAGTACACTGTCGCATAGTGAAGAGAATGTTGGGAAAATAATTTGATTCCATTACTTTGGGACTAATCTCGGGTTTATCTTCAGATGAGTCTGTTACTTCTTGTATGGGATGTTGTCGTTTCAAAGTCGATGCTTCCTGTTTGACAGTTGGCAATGGCAATGTTAATGACTGACGACTTCCAACTTCAACACTGTCTTCTCCTTTTTCATCTACAAACTTCATTTTTCAGTTTAATGTTGAATTGTACTTACAAAGCGAACAGATAATTAAATCAATTACCTTTTACGATTATGTTGCATATTTCTGCAGGAACTGTTTCTTCTTCCTTGACGAAGTCGTAAACTTTGCCAAACGATTCACCTGGATTTTTCTTGACCTCATTTCTACATTTCTCATCACAAATTGAATTTAGAAATACACTAGAGTATTTTATCTTTCCTTTAAGACATTGCACTTTTGCTAAAACATCAGTATCAATATTTTCCGCCATATTTAAGAGGTATTCCAATTATTGCGACCACCGATGACTGAATAGTCGATGACAAATGCTTTTGCTCAATGGGAGTGGGAAATTCAGTTTGGCTAAATCCATGCGATTAATTTAAAGGGGTGTTGGTCCAACAAAGAAAATTACGACGAATATTGTACTTTGGAAATATTTTTCATAAATAGTATTCTGGCAAGTTCTTGAAATTGACCTCCTGGAACTTTGCCCAAAAATTTGCACTTACATCACTAATGAATATTTAAATAACAAAATAAAGTCATTAATTAAGATAATTATTTTTGGAAATTAGCAATTGTGAAATTGGCTACGATTCAAGGTCACTTTATTAAAAGTAGGAGGCACAATATTAACCAAAGTATTGGACATGCTTCAAAAATCTGCTTTCATTTGAATATTTTTTTTTACAAATCTGCATACAATCGGCTAAAATTGTATATAAACTACATGTGCGCATGCGCGACGAGTAGCTAATTTGCATAATCATGCAACATTTCGCGAAGATTAAAACGAAATGCAATTCATCATAAATATTACCATCTGTTGGAATTTAAATTAAGCGTCTTTATTTTAATTATATGCATGGTGCTTCATTTAAATTTCGTGCTTATTTCACTATAGATTAAAATCTGTAACAAAATCATAACTCTCACATGCGAAGATGAAATAAATGTCCTGTCCATAAAAATGTAAGATGATTAATTTTTCTATACATGGACAGAATTATAGTTGTGTCATTATATCCTATAATGGCTTTTTTGGCCAACATTTTCGATATTCTCAATGATTAACAGAAAAGATGCTGTATGAAATGTTGGACATCTATACATATATATCCATCAAACTTATTTGACGATTAAGCGATTATATAGGCTATTTGATAGAGCGATTAACTGTGCATTCATAGTAATGTTTGAAATGAAAATAAAAACGTCTAAGCCTACTGTATTGATCCATTTACTAAATGCAATGCGTGCAGACATCGATTTTGCGAATAAAATGTCTTTGCTTAGTTAATCGGAAAAACATTCATCAGAAATTGCAATTAGAGCTCACGCAAAACACCTGTATGGTATTATTGTAGTGCAGGACAGCGCTTAACATAAGTGCATCAATTTATTATTTAGGGTCGATAAACTAGAAAAAGAGCTCATATGAGCAACAATTACATCAATGACAGGTACGATTCAAACAATATTATTAGGTCGTTTATCTTTAAAACACTCTGCAGGTATATTTCCACTATTCAACATCATCATTACTTTTAAGTAAATACCTGCATTTTTATACCCAAATAGGCAAATCTGAGAATCGACCCTGTATGACATGTTTTGTAAGCAAGAAATATTTTAACGAACGATCCCGATTAACAATGAGCATAATATTGTATACAAATGCATACAAAGTTAAAGATGTATTTTCTTATTTATTTGCAACGAATCTGTGAAAGCCTATACACGTTAGTCCATTTTTCAATATAGTCATTAAGTCCCATAGTATTCTACTTGTCTAGGACATTGAACTCCAATGAACTGTATATATCGGATTAAAACATACTCGTTGCTATACATCATCAAAAATTAATCTTGTCTGTTGGTGAATTTATAAGGGAGGAATACTTAAATCACTCATTGGTAGTGCTTTGTGAACATTCAGTTGCGAAACTAAATACTTTAGATTGCCATTGTTTTGATTCACAACCAGGAAATTCTTAAGCATTCACAAACTACAAGTACAACATTCAGTGCACTCACCTCAGACAGGATCAATATCGAAAATTAAACCTCTGTTTTTATTTTTCTAACACGCCAGTATCTTAAAGTGTATATACATACTATATTCGTTGCTAAAACAAAAACATTTATCAGTTTATTCAACTGAATCATTTCCAACAAGCATTTTTACATAATTACAGAATACATTTGTCAGAAACCCATTTGAAAAATTGCCTAAATGGGCAGCATAGAAAAGAAAATTAATGTTAAAGTCTAGCACGTAACTTTAACACGTGTTAAGTGGTTGTCAGCATAAATCATACTGTTTATTGTTATGAGGAATTCACCCAAAAAGGTTATGACTTATTATAGAAAAAACGCACTTAAATTCGCTATAACAGCCACTACAATTGCACTCATGACCTTTTGCAGAAATGGCATTCTTGACACTTGAAATATTTTGCAATATATTTTCCAAGGATCGATGCTTTTGTGTTTAAAACGCACTCAGCAATCCGAAGTGCTGAAGTGCTGTCTTAGTTAGTAGGCAACACAATAATTGCATTATACAATATGCTGTGTATATTCATATTTTTCACAAGTTTTATTGTACAATAAAAAATGCATTGCATGCTTATTTTTGAAACATTTTTCAAAATGCAGTGCACTGCATTATACGTATAAAGTTTTTAACGGCTGTAAATATGGTGTTGAATATATACAAGAAATATACCGTCAAATGTGGATACTTTGGGACAGTTTTTGAGTTAATTTAGAATTCTGAAAAGTGTTCAATAATTACGATCCAAAATTGGCCTCAGTGGCGTAGCAAGGGGGGGGCGGGGGGGGGGGGGCGGTCCGCCCCGGGCTGCAC
>JAQGBW010000798.1:0-33708 GCA_034698625.1 Julus scanicus | reverse complement strand
ATTTGAGTACATACTGAGCAAGTTTGTTTCTAAATTACGCCCTGAGCATAGTGAATACAAACTGATCCTGAGCAACGTGTGAGCAGAGCCTTGTGAGCAATATGCTCAATTTAGAAACAGCCCTATTGCGTACTAACAAAAATTATCATGAAATAACCCCACGCTTTTTAAAAAGGGCTCGACCCGGGCCAAGTCCTGTAGAACCTGGATTGCTTTAAAAACACCTTACCTTACACCGAATCAAGAGCCAAAAATGAAAACCGTTAGGATGAAAAAAGTAAATTTTGAAAGCTTGGCAGAATATTTTAAAAAGTACCACGAGTACGACTAGCATTTCTAAACGTTGGATTTAGTCGGATAAAATAAATATTATCAGAGGCGAAAGTGTCACAAAAAATGCATAGCTAGGAGGATAAGTCTACAGGCATATAAGAAGAAAAAGAAGACCTTGGCAGCAAATCACTGGACATAAATAATAGAGATATAAGAAGACGGCAGGAGAGTAAACAAGCAAACATGTTACTCTAATGCATTCATATATATCATGTAATGGCCCTATATAACGTCACCTAAACGTGAGCTAGAGGAGCGTTGTAATCCTTTAGGGTCCAATAAAAAGCAGCCTGAAACCCATTTTAGGAAAAGGAAATTCGTGGCCTGGGCTATGAGGTGTACAAATAAGCTCTTATTTCATGAATTACTACCCTTAATAGATTTCAAACAACTAAGAGTTACAGCTGCAAGAAAAAGAGTGAAGCTAAGCTAAAAAACATAAAAATAATGAAAAATTATCATCGAAAATCGAATCTAATTTACAAAAAAAAAAAAAAACAAGAGTCAAGAGTACCCCATAAAGGAGAAAGATTGAAAACCATCTGCCCTTTTAAAATAAAAAAAAAACAAGCTTCAACACAGCCATACGTAGCATACACTGTTAAAACAAGTCTTAATTTAAGACGCTTTTTTTGTCATTTCTTGTAGCCGGAATCAAGACTTTTTACGCGTCTTTTTAATACTACGGACACACTACATAGTTAAATGACATTTATTTTTCAGACGCCTTTATCTTTTGGTGGACACACTGCATCTGTAAAATGACCTTTAGTGCATTGCATTATGGGATAACGGTTCCCACAATGCAACTGAACGATATCCGTATATGCCCTACAGTGGCAGCACTAGGGGGGTGCGGGGGGTGCGGACCGCACCGGGTGACACCATCACAAGGGGTGACACCAAAATGCAAAATAATGTTAAAATTTTCTTATTTTCTGAAAATGTTCCATTTTTATTTTGACTTGCAAACGTGAATTTAAAAACAAAAATCAGCAAAAAATGAGCGGACTCGGAGGAGGATTCTATACTCAGGGGTGTCGTGAGGGGGGTGACACCATGAGTTACCGCACTGGGTGACACCAACCCTAGTGCCGCCACTGATGCCCTATACGGAGGCAGTGTGACCACTGAGTTAAAGCCTTTATGCTAAAGGAGTTTTAAAGGAGCTTTGACCTCCTTTAGCTGAATAAGGATGTACACACTATGAAGCTAAAGGCCATTTTCGGACTTAAATGTCATTTATCTCATAGTGTGTCCGTAGTATTAGACACAAAGAATCTTATTTCTAAAATAAGGCACAAAAAGTGTCTTATTTTAAGACGTGTAAAAAAGTCTTGATTTCGTCTACAAGTAAGAGTCTTAAATTAAAACATTTGTTTTTACAGTGAAGTCACACTAACAAGAAGAAAACCGGATAGGAAACTAAAAGCTAAGTAAAGTTATTCAAGTAATCTTTTCTGAAACAACACTGCCTAAAAATGCAAAGTCCATCTTATGGGTGAGACGGGCCGAGACTTGTGGAGCCTTTTCCAGTCACTACTCACAAGTGACGTTTCTAAGAACTTCTTACAAGATACACCTTAATGAATATTTAATGTTAACGAGGAAGAAAATGCAAGTGTGGTATAGTTTGTAACCATCATTGCAATTTCCCAAGTTTGATTTAATTTAATTAAGCGTTTAAAAACTTTCAATCAAGCTGCAGGCATCCAGTGAAGCTGAACAGAAACTACGACGTTAAATGAAGTGTATAAGCCAACAGCAATATCTTAAGTCAATAAAGTGGAGTAAGTATATTGTGAAAACATGTTCCTGGCCAAATCAATATTTAAGAAATAGAAAGAGAAAAATAGGGCTTCAAGAATTCAGAAATATTATAAATACACATATACCGAAAATAGAAAATGGCCAGCGAGAAGTGCAATCAAGTAAAAGTGTGGACATTGCTGCTATATTTGCCTTCAGCAATATATATGAAATAAAATGAAATCTATTCAGTGAATAACACGATAACAAAGATAATAAAAATCTCATCTATATGAGACAAAACAATGTTCGCTCATAAACACAACTGATTGATACAATTTTCAAAGAACAAAATAGGTTTTCGAAGATTTGTTTTTTCCACATTCAGAAAAGATTTGACCATCATATAGTATATCTTCTTAGAGAACTGATCATACAATTGAATTGTTATCATCTTTATACGACATTGTTTATTTGAAAATATCAGATGAAGCCAGTGTGTACCTGAGGTACTTACTAGACATCTTGGAAAAATAAACTTATATAAGAAAGTAGAGTTAGCTTAAATCTCCTTCAAAGACTATTCACCAATAATAACTTGAGAGACAAATATAAAATATACAGGCTTGACCAGAAGTCACGTCTGTGGAAAGATACATAGCTGCTAAGTTGATACTTAGCATTTGTATTACCCTAACATTGCAGAATAATGAAAATATAACTTTGAATAAAGTTCTACCTGAATTTTTAGATGATTTGCAACTTTCTACACTTAATTTGGGAGGCTAATTACATTTTATTTATTTTGTCAGTTGCTGCCCCTGCTACATACCCTTCCCCTACTTTCACATAAGCTTCACCACAGTGTACATAATTTCCCTGCAATACACAAAAGCTTCACTGCAATACACACAAGCTTCCCTGCCATACACATAAGCTTCCCTGCAATACACAAAAGCTTCCTTGCAATACACAAAAGCTTCCCTGCAATACACAAAAGCTTCCCTGCCATGCACACAAGCTTCCCTGCCATACACATAAGCTTCCCTGCAATACACAAAAGCTTCCCTGCAATACACAAAAGCTTCCCTGCCATGCACACAAGCTTCCCTGACATGCACACAAGCTTCCCTGACATGCACACAAGCTTCCCTGCAATACACAAAAGCTTCCCTGCCATGCACACAAGCTTCCCTGACGTGCACACAAGCTTCCCTGCAATACACATACGCTTCCCTGCAATACACATAAGCTTCCCTGTAATACACACAAGCTTCCCTGAAATACACATAAGCTTCCCTGACATGCACACAAGCTTCACTGCAATACACATAAGCTTCCCTGCAATGCACAAAAACTTCACTGCCATACACATAAGCTTCCCTGTAATACACACAAGCTTCCCTGCCATACACATAAGCTTTCCTGCAATACACAAAACTTCCCTGCCATGCACACAAGCTTCCCTGCAATACACATAAGCTTTCCTGCAATGCAAAACAACTTCACTGCAATACACATAAGCTTCCCTGCAATACACAAAAGCTTCCCTGCAATACATATAAGCTTCCCTGCAATTCACACAAGCTTCCCTGGAATACACAATTGTTAAGGCACTACTCTAAGAAAGGTTCAAAGCTCTCTAAAAAGACAGTCAAGGCACATTTTTGACTAGTTAATTAAAATTTACTAAATATCATAAGTAAGAAAATAACATAGTGCTGTTCAACTTAAAAATATCCGCATTGTCAAACGAGTCTTATATTATACTCCCTTCAATGTTTTGAATCTATGAAAATGGCACGAGCATAAGTCTCTCAGAATTTTCCATCATTTATACTTAGCTGTCATTTGATATTTTCAAATATTCACCCTCGTTATACTCTGCTGATTGTGAGTTTTTGTTCGCGCGAATACTTAAAATTCATTGTATGCACTGCTTCAATGCTCGCCATATCTTTGCACATTTTCATTTCAATTTTTTTCCATCTTATTGGCGTGTAAATAAATAGATGCGATAGGTTTTCTGGAAGCCGTGACCGGAATAGCAAACTAACCCACCACATGACATCCTTTGACAATTGCAGGCTGCTAAGGATATTTGCACGATTTTCACAAATGCTTTGAATCACAATGACGTTTTTTTCACTTCGAAGGCCATGGCGATAAGAAATTAAGGTATTGACTGTGAAAAAAGGGGCTTTCGAATCAAAGGAATCCAAAATTAGGAGATGGCTAACAAAAATAGCTAACATTCAACTTTCACAGACTAGCAAAAAGCTTTTCGAAAATACATTAAAAAAAAAAAATGGAAATTTAAAATTTTAAACACAAATATATTTCGATATAATCATATCTATAGAATATAAAACGTTTATTATACAATGGGCTTGAAGGAGATGAAGTTAAGAATGTCTCTGAAAAAGTTCATAACTTCAGCATCTTTATTTTTTTTAAAAAGCCGGTTACTGTATCGCAAAACTTTAAAATGTTAACTAAGTTTTTAGGAAAAAAGTAAGTTAAGGTGTACAAATACACATAATTGACTAATATCTCGTATTGTACAGTACACAATTTTAATTAAAAAGGATTAAGGAGTCAAGACAAGTCTTCAATGACTGTAAAAAAAAAGATACAATGCAGTAAAAACTGCTCAACCTATTGATTTGACGAAAATGTCTAGGATTCAGAAAAGAAAAATCCATGGATTCAGTAGTGGACGTAAGAGATTCGACCAAAAAGAAAATAGAGTTTAATACGATAGGTGGCTCAACGGAGCATGATTTTGTCAACACGAATCATGGAGGAAGTTTAGCGAGATAATCTTTAGGCGCCTCTGCCATAACACCAATATTGAGGAAAAAATAGCGTTTCATCTCAGGACTTATGATGGGAAATAAAATAGAAACTGCTATTATTCACGTTGAATATCAGCAGAAAAACGTTACAAAACCCTCTTTCGTTATACGTGCCGCGTCGAGTTTAACTATATGAAGAGTCGATTGTGATTGTTGAATTCATCTTCAAAAGGCATTTGGTTTATTGATAGTTTCGAGGAACTGAGAAAAGGTTTATTACTGTCTCGTACAAGTAAGAAGAAGCCGACTTTCAGTAATAGCAAATACATCCCCAACTGTACATCCCGAGTAACACACAACGTTGGCCCGACCGTTGGATTTTAGTTGGCAACACTGGCAGTTGGAAGCCAACGTTGAAAAATGTCGGAGTGGCCAATCGTAGGTTTTATGTAGGCATTTTAACGTTATTTATATATAGACTAGTTGGTAACCCGTCAAAATCACGGAACTAACAATACTCCGATTAAATTTCAAGATATGCAAACTATGTACCGCAACATACATGCATGGAAAAATATTGCAAAATATAAACACGTTAAAAGTAGTAAATGTTAATAAGAAAATGCGGGAATTAAACGCAAAGTGTAAAGGCCTTGACACACAAGCGTGCATTTTCTCTTTGCACCAGTGGCGGCTCGTGCATAGGCACTGGTGGAACTGCAGCACCCCCAATCACTGGATATTCTCTATAACATTAAATATAACGAGTCTTTTTTCTTTAATTCTTTCTAATTTAATTTATTCTTAATCTATTCTTTAATTTATTTAAATCTTTAGCCATCATTAATGAAAAAAAGATTTAAAAAAAATTGTACGCAACTGTGCGTTTCACAGCTCCAGCGGCACGGTGTTTGACTGTTGTGCGCATGCACACATAAACATGCATGAATAAACTAGAAAATATTGTAATTTGTTCTTACCTAATGAAAGCATAACCCTTGTCTTTGAAGACGCGAATTTCTTGAATAGGACCAAACGCACTAAAGGTCTTTTGCATCAGTTCATCAGTTAGCCCTTGCGTAATTCCACCGCAATAAACCGTGCAGTTTGTAGGACTGGACTGATTGTAAACTTCGTCAAACGTAAGTGGTTTGGCATTAGCTAAAAGCAAAATAACAAGAAAAATTATTAATTAAACAAATAAAAAATCTGAATATTTTTACAATAATTGCAATTAACAAAAACATGTGAAACACAAACGCCTAAAATGTAAAATCTAGGCAAACTTAAGTCATAAAATTCAGATCTTTGAAAATCAGGTTGTAATTACTTCAAGGCATTCACAACATATAAGAAATTGAGTTACATTTCACATTTTCAGATGTAAAAACTAGTCCAATGATGGCGCCACTGAATCTGTACAAAAATCCATCGCAATAAATGGATCGATATTACATTTTTCTTCTATATTTCTTACGTATTCAGCTTACAAAAATGACAAATTCACTTTAGAAATTAGTTTCTTTTTATATAATCGTGTTAAACTGATAAAAGCCATTTTTTGGTAAAAATTTTTCCCAATAATTTTAAACTGAAATTACAAGTAGCTTCAATTATAGTTATGCACAAAATATGCTCCACATTAAGGGTTAGTCCATTTAATAACAAGGTCGTGGCAAAATAGCATTTTGAAAAATCCATGTAAATCGATTATTCAATACGGAGATGTGCTCATATTTGCACAGCAATCAACTGCAAAAGCAAATTATATTTTCCACTAATGATATTTCATAAAATCACTCAATAAACATTCGCTAAAAAAATCCAACTCCTGGTCTGGATTCGTGTTGGTGAGAAGAGATGATGTTATCTTATTGTTCTTAGCTTAATAGATGAGAATTAAAATTCCCCGAATAACATTTGAATAATATTTTAACCTAAAATTATATGATACTTAAACACCTACATGTAACAACATAACTGAAAGCGCAAACACTAAAGCTTTTAAAAGATTAGATAACACTTTATATTTTGGATAACATTTTCTCGAAATGACCAGACAGCCACACTTGCCGATTTTTAAACCGGATAATGTATAACCAAAACATGAATTCAATTCAACTCAGTACCCTACAGTCAGCAAATAAATGCCATATGGTAGAAGTGGTCGCACCCAATTTCAGGAGAATCGCCAGGTAGGCTATTCCATTGTCTAATCACATGCAAAAAAGGACCAATAGTGAGCATATTAGTTTTGGCACGAAGCCAAGGTCAAAGGATTTGAGTGATTATGTCTACTCCTAGAGTGGTCTAGAGTGGAAAACAGGATGTGAATTAAGAGAAAGATTAAAACGTTTGAATAACCCCATAGATAACTTTTCGTTTCTGGACTTCAACGTGTCGCAATTTAGAGAGTGGATCATTTCTGTCACACTCGTGGAATGTTGATAACCGCTCTTAACAAATCTGGCTGCCCTACGCTGGACCATCTCTACATCCTGAATATGAACCATCCTGTGAGGGTTCCAAACAGGAGCCCAATATTCTAACATAAGGCGAACCAGAGTTGCGTAGCCCAGTGTCCGCTAAATTTTCCCGCACATTCTCGAAATACGCGTTGAATGAATCTTAAGGCATTGGTTCGCCGCACCAACAATTTTTGTGAAATGGTGATTCCAAGAGAGATTTTTTCCCATAAAATCACAACTTAATTAAAATCTTTTCGACCTTCCCCCAAAACTTTCACGGCACATCCGGGGAGCCATTACCGGCACATCAGTGAACAGTGGCACACAGAGGGTAAATCCTTATCATGTCCTCCCCTACACTAGACACGTCCATAAAGGACACAGGGGTTTTTGGTAAATTATACTTCCAACCCCCCTCATTCCCACAATAATAAAAAAAAAAACAATGTAAAAATCGGAAATCTTCGTTCGTAGGGAGTTTTGTCTGCCATTTCCAATATGAACAGACATTAAATTTTCCATGCCATGATCATCTATTTTGTAAACGTTATCCACGAGCAACGCAGTTAACGATGGAAATGTCAACAGATTTATAAAGATTCGTCCCAGTTGAAACATCATTGATCAAATGACCATTACAGGCTGGACATTTCCCCTTAAAAGCAAACTGAAAATCGACGACTGGTCATACGGTCAACACGGCTTTGTTTCCATGTACAACTATCGCAGTTTCAGAAAAAAACCACATTAGAAATGTCCAAATGTAAGGAGGTCATTGATGGCAAAAGAGAGATGAAATGAAGAAAAGAAGAAAAAAAAGTTTCAAACTTGTATCAATGGTGGACCTTCTTAGATAATACTTCTTAAGACGTTTTGGCTTAAGTCAGAGGCATTTTTTCTTTTTCTTTTGAGGTTTTAACTGAAAAAGCTGGTGGTACCATATGTCTAGATTTGTCACCTCGGTGTTTCTCCAATGTCTTTCGTTTAGATTCAGACTCATCATTACAAATCCTACTCTTAAGCTTTTTTTTGTGTCCCTTCCTCTTATGGCTAGCCTCTATCTACTACATTTATCGATATATTCATTTGCCAATTCGTCATTCCTCTACATTTTTCATCTTCAAGTCCACTTCAGAAGCAAAAAGAGCAGTCAATAAGTAGGCTTTTTTTTCTTCTTTTTCCCACAGCAAAATCCGTTTCAACATTTTTTAACATACGAAACGAAATTTAATCTTCTGCTAATCAAAACGTAAAATATGCGCAAGGATTCAACATATCGAATTTAAAATATGAAAGTCAATCTATTGTACTAAGCTTTACAGTGTTTTTCAACATTTTCAGCCAACGATGAACATAACTCGTTACCGTGTATCAGAAAATCAGGAAAATATGAAAAATATGTTAGGATACACAGAACGAAATTTTTGATAAATTGATATAGCAACTACTTCAATACTTGTGAATGTCTAGGGATTGTACTGAAGTATCAATAAATACTGAATCCTTAATTGTATTTAAAAAAATATATATTAGCCCGCTAATTATTGTCTTTCATTATTTTTGCTTCATTTTCCTAAATTTAATCAATAAAATTAAACCAATTTTTGTCAAAACTATTAATACCACATTTGGGAGGAGGGTTCAGGTGGACAAAGGACAATGAGGTAAGTTGGGAACATCGGCCTCAACTTGAAGAGTTTCCTAAGGACTTAAAAAGGGATTTCCCTATTGAATATCGAGTTCCGTACTAATATCAGGGATAAACACCAAAGGATTTTTGACGGCACATCAGTTGAAAAAAACACTGTGAATGTTAAATAAAAAACACTAAAAATTTTTCACGGTGACGAAGTTTTTATCACATGAGGTTTGGACCTAAAATAGCATGCAGACAGGGAGGGAAACATTTATTCGCCAAGTTTACGAGTTTTCCACCAACACCACTCCTCGACAATAATTCTGACAAACGTAGACAAGAAAATGACGAAAAATGAGTATGAGTGAAGTTAAGTCCGAGAATAAAAGCTCAAACCTGATTTGGGAAAGGAGGGGTGGGACCTTAGGGGGGGATAAAGTGTCCAAAAATTCCCCCACTCATAAATCAGCTTATCTTCGAGGTGGCTGGCGGAAGAAAGCCATCAATAGATGACAAACAAAATAGATGTATAGGGTCATATACCGGGGAAATTTTCGTTCATATCTACTATAGCCTGTAGTCGAAATTTAAACTCTGAAAGCCCATAAAAGTCATAAAGAAGAGAAAAATCTAATGGGCAAACTATCGACAGGCTGGGTGTTAAGAAGTAAAATATAAGGGGTTATAGTGCCAAGATTGCAATTTTGCAATAATGCTTTCCAACGGCATACAATTCACGAGGGAATAAAACAACCCAGTTTTTCATGGCATTTTTACTACTTTCTTAGATGGGAAATATCAATTTAAAAAAAAAACCGGCCAAAACCAATTTAAAACTCACTTTAAGAACCATCCTGTGATCCAACAGGCAAATGGAAAATACGTTCAATGTTATCAACGTGTTTATTATACCAGATTAATGCTTCAATTATACGCGTGGAAATTTAGAAAATACCAAAAAAGATGCTGGATTACATTTCACACAAATTCAAAAATCAAAAGAACTACTGTTGTTTAATACATGAACTTCACTTTGACTATCAACTGTTTACAGAACCAGATGCAACACCAATTTCATACGAGAAACGGTCAAAAAGTCTCGCATATTCGTTTATTATTCGAAAACCAAATGTCTTGCAAAAAAACTAAAATAGCTATTTTAAAGAGCAGTAAATTTTGGTTTAGGCTACAATTCATGCAGAATTTTGAACAAACACACAAAAACAAAATGGCGCCTCACTCGAAAGCGTTCGCGCGAGCGGCACAACGGAGCGTTATTCGTTTTTCAGGGTTGAAAGTCGTGAAATTGAGTAAAACTTATAATGAAATCTTAAAAGTTTAGTGAAAAATGTGTTTCACGAAGTACTGTACAGAGGTGGTGTTTAAACTTTAAGAAAGGGCTGACAAAAAGAGAAGTTCCCATTCTGACCGATGTCACAGCCCGCAAGATAAACATGTTTGGGTGAAGAAACATCGAAACATTTTACGAGAGGGGTAAAAACAATCTCATCAAACGTTGGGATCCTACATTCAAAAACAGCAAATTTCCTGCTCATTAAAATGGCTATTTCAGTTTTTTAGCACGACATCTGATTTTCGAATAATAAACGAATATGCAAAACTTTTTGACCGCTCCTCGTATACAACCAACCCATTATCTGTTGATGTGGTCTAACTAGTAAGAAAAAAAATAGTGGTTGGTAACAAGTCCTTAACCAAAATTCAACTCCAACATCGAATTATTGAAGACCATGTAAGGTAGAGGCAAAAGGCCTAGTAAATTTGAGCATAAATCGAGTGAAAAAGTAAGTTAAAAATGTTTGAACCCGCGGTGTGGATCATTTGAGTTTCTAGCAAAGTAGAGAGAGGAGAGTGAGAGTGTGTGTGGGAATTTGGAGTTGGGTGTTGTCGTTGATGGGCTCCAATGATGATTTTGATACAGAGAAATGCCATCAAAGAGCATCTTTTGGAAATGCATTTTTGCTGCATCAACTTTTACGAGCTACCCAAAACACATTTCCTCGGCTCGTTGTTGCCAGACTTTGTACGCTTTTCAGAGCCATTTGGACGGCAGCAAATGTGTTTCTCCATTTGACCGTTGGGTCATCGTGTCCACTAAGGCCAGTGAGCATTGCATCAATGAGGGCCCATCGCAACACTGCCCATTTTATTCGATCTGACCGATTGATTTATGGCTAAAAGCTCGAGCAGTCATCTCACCATCCTCATCCGCCCATCCTCATCGAAAAAGGCTTTATTTTTCAGACGCCCATTTTCGACTAGCTCTTGTATCCATCATTCAATATCAACCCGAAAAGCAATGTTCACATTCTTCACAACAAACATCCCCCAGATACATACACACCTACAGATATATACGGTTGGAGTAGGGCATTAAAAACAACACGTAAGCAGGATCTTGTCTGTGTATAAACAAGGATTTGGGCAACAAGTGGATTGACTGAGGTTACGATCTGGATTCTAGACATGTGTGTGGATCCAGCGGTACACATATGCGGTATACATATGCGTAAAGCTAAGTATCCACCAAAAGAAACAAACATAAACATCAAACATACATAAAAAACACTAAAACAATGTTTTCAGCATGTTTTTCCAAACATGTGTGGCAAATTATGTCAAAAAAAGACAACAAAAAAACGCGAGTGTACACACCTATGACACATTTCGAGAAACAAGGCGGAGCTTGGCATATTTCAAAATGAAAACCCCATGGTTCAATGCTCTACGTCATCAACTACGTCACGAAACATTTGAGAAACATTTTTTCCTTTGATCCGGACCGCCTCTCGAGCGATCGCTACGAAACATCGAGAAACATCGAAATGTGGGGAAAAAACGGAGGTTTTCCACACATGTTCGCAAACACTTCTGGACACATATGTATGTATATGTTTGTTGTGTATGTTTTGTTTCTATAATGTTTCTTTTGGTCGATACGCACCTTAAGATGTTCAGTACATTGGCTGGGAGAAAATCCAAACATATTTCAAGGATTCCAAGAAAGATTCTTTACAATTTCAAGGACCCATCCCACGACTAATTACCAAAATATTAGTAAAAAAATGTCAGAAGTTTTTGTACTACAATGTTTGGACAAAAAAATGTTTGGTGAAAAAAAAAACTAGAGATTTCTATTGTATTGGTACCAATAGAAATTTTTTATTGGTTTCTATTGCTTTCTATTGTTCAGTACATACAGCTAAACCATAGAAGCCAATAGAAGTCAATACAATAACCATAGAAAACAATTAAAACCAATAAAGTGTCGAAATAACAATAGATAAATTTTAACTGTTCAACTTTTCGCATTTTCAAGGTTTTCCAGGACTGATTTTGAGGAAAGTGCGTCGTTGTATGGAAGTAGTCGCGCAAAGGTTAAGTGCTTAAGTCTGTTTCTGAGACCATTGGTGCACACACTCGAAAAAAGCAGTCATTAAGGATTGAGCCGCAATAAAGATATGATTGGCTATAGTACGAAAAGAGGAAAAAAAAGTATTTGGCAATGGAAATGGAGTGAAACTAACCGAATGCGAGTAAAGGCACTCATCTGATCGTAAGACAAAAAGTCACACGTGTAACATCCAAGTCGCACTCCTCGTTTTATAACCGACCAATTTTTTGCTTCACTGAACCAACTTCTTACAATTTCAACATTTTACTCAAACGTGTGAAAAGGGATTACAAAAAAAGCTAAGCTTAAATCTCGTACACTCCACCTATATTATGCCACTGACCACAAAATTATACGATTGGACTTTTGTTGTAGCCACATTGATTTTAAATTTTGTTTTTGTTGGAAATGGAAAAAAAATCGCTATCAAACTCAGAAAATTTATAGAAAACAATGCGTTAATGCAAAAAATCTGAAAATTTAAAGAAGTCTGAAAGTTGTTGAGGGAAGTTGTTGAAGAAATTTTTATCTTACCCTGGTGAAAAAAAAACCAATAGAAACCAATAGAGATGCTATTAGTTTCTATTTTTATTTGGACACTTTATTGATTTTAATTGTTTTCTATGGTTCCTGTATTGACTTCAATGGTTTAGCTGTATTGTCTGAACAATAGAAAACAAGTTGTTGAAGAAATTTTTATCTTACACATTTTTAGAAGAAATTTTAATCTTACCCTGGTGAAAAAAAACAAGCAATAGAAACCAATAGAGATTCTATTGGTTTCTATTGTTATTTGGACACTTTATTGATTTTAACTGTTTTCTATGGTTCCTGTATTGACTTCTATGGTTTTGCTGTATTGTCTGAACAATAGAAAACAAGTTGTTGAAGAAATTTTTATCTTTCACATTTTTATAAAAAATTTTAATCTTACCCTAATGAAAAAAAAAAACAATAAGAAACCAATAGAGATTCTATTAGTTTCTATTTTTATTTGGACACTTTATTGATTTTAATTGTTTTCTATGGTTCCTCTATTGACTTCTATAGTTTAGCTGTATTGTCTGAACAATAGAAAACAAGTTGTTGAAGAAATTTTTAATCTTACCCTGGTGAAAAAAAACAACAATAGAAACCAATACAAATTCTATTGGTTTCTATTGTTTTTTAGACACTTTATTGATTTTAATTGTTTTCTATGGTTCCTGTATTGACTTCTATGGTTTAGCTGTATTGACGTAACAATAGAAAACCATAGAAAACAATAAAACCAATAGAAATTTTCTATTGATACCAATATAAAGCAACGTTCCAAATAACAATAGAAATCTCTATTGTTTTTTTCACCAGGGTAGACATTTTTACCGTACAAATGGCGCAAAATTCAATTCTGGCGTGAATTTTGGGACACCCTATACAGGTGATTATTAACAATAACATAATATAGCATATTGCACTCTACATGTTTCCAGACATGGCAGCTCCAGACATGATCCTATAAAGTATTTTTTCCCAGATTTGGTTAAAATGGACATGTTACGACTACGTGTGACATTTATAATTTTTAAGATTTTGATAGAGGAAATTAAATTATACACATCATTTGTCTGATCAAGAACTTGTTAATTTCTATAAAACGTTACTAAAACTACTTTAAGCTATTATAACCCGAAGCATGATAGAGTATCGGATATCAATATCGTTGTTAATTAAACGTAATAAAAGACAGTGAAAACAAAGAAGCCACGATGTGTGTCCTTAATTTAATTTGAAATTTGGTCACTCGATATTATTGAGTCGACCAAACAAATTACAAGAATCGAGT
Source organism: Julus scanicus (assembly GCA_034698625.1). Lineage (NCBI taxonomy): Eukaryota > Metazoa > Arthropoda > Diplopoda > Julida > Julidae > Julus > Julus scanicus. The sequence continues at coordinate 19,484 of JAQGBW010000798.1, read as the reverse complement.
TGAACAGTGATCTATTTATTGCGTTTGACCTGGACAGATGACCTCATGATTGAAAGTGGTGGACAACGGATAAAAGGCCACACCAAACATTGGATGACAGAAAATCGAAAACAAAAACCAATGCGCGGTTCAATTGCATTATATACTAGAGCAAAAGTTGGGACCATAACCTCAACTACCCACTTCTAAATTAATATACTCTCGTCCACAGTTGCGGAACATCATTCAAACACATCTGCTACACTTTTCTAGAATTGCAAACATTTTGTTCATTTCATTTAAAGATGGCACAGTTCAACAACAGATTTGTTTTTTGACTTTTATAGCAAAATAGTGAGATACTAATAACACTATCATTGTTCAAAATTTATCACTTTATTCTGAAAATTTTCTTCAAAATTACTTATTTTTTATGAATTTCTCAAAATTAATTGTGAATTATATATATTTAACACATCACTTTTCTCTGAAGAATTCAAAATTATTAAAAAACACATTAAAGTGTTTTTTAATTTTTTTGAATTTTTTTTTTTAAATTACTCATTTTTTTTTATGAATTTCTCAAAATTAATAATTTTTTGTGAATTATTTAAACATTTTCCCAGAGTTTTTCAAAATTAATCACATTTCTCTGAATAATTCAAAATTATTAAAAAAAACACTTTACGCTGAATTTTTTCTTTAAAATTACTCATTTTATTATGAATTTCTCAAAATTAATAATTTTGTGTAAATTATTTAAAACTTTTCCCAGAGTTTTTCAAAATTAATCACATTTCTCTGAGTAATTCAAAATTAATAAAAAAAACACTTTTTCTGAATTTTTTTTTTTAAAAAAATGCTCATTTGTTTATGAATTTCTTAAAATTAATAATTTTTTGAAAATTATTTGAAAGTAATCACTTTTCTCTAAGTTTTTCAAAATAAATCACATTTCTCTGAATTACTCAAAATTAATCACATTTCTCTGAATAATTCGAAATTAATAAAAAAAACCACTTACTCTGAATTGTTAAAACATAACTACTATTTTCTTCATTTTTTTTAAAAATGCCTCACTCTTATCTGAATTTTTCAAAATTAATCACTTTAGCCTTGCAACTCAAGATTTTCCAAGTCTAGGAGAATCCTGTTCAGTATCTCTAATGTTTGAATTTCAAATCGATACAAAAATCACATGTACAAATATTTCAAAAAATATATTTCAAATAAAAATGAGGTTATAAACAATAAATTGATTAATGTAGAGTAGTGTGTGAAAAGTGTGCTGTGTCCAAAAACATTGTCATATCCCTAAATATGGCCATTAAAGGGCAGATAACATTCCATATGCCATTCTTGGCTTATATGACTATAAACATGTAAATACAAAAATTTTAAGGATAACCTTTATATGATCATTCAATAGGTTAATACGACCCATAAATGACTATTTATGGCCATTCAGATAGTTAAGTATGCCATTTTTATGTTAACTGCCTGGGTAATAAATTTGAACAGAATTGATAAATATGGCATACATAAATCTGCTTTTTCAACATAGTATACATTTTGAAGGTTTTGATTATTTCTTTAAGATATAATTTAAATAACGTAGCGATACTATAAAAAAGTAAAACTATTTCAATGAGAATGGATAGGATTGGACACTACATCGAGTACGAGGGGCGGTCAAAAAGTCTTGAATATTCGTTCTTTATTCGAAAACCAGATGTCGTACAAAAAAACTGAATTAGCCATTTTAAAGACAAGGAAATTTTGGGTTTAGGTTACTCCATGGCGCCACAATTCATGCAGAATTTCGACCAAACTATCAAAAACAAAATGGCGCCTCACCGGAAAGCATTCGCGCGAGAGGGACAACGAAGCGTTATTCGTTTTTCAGTGTTGAAAAACATGAAACCGAGTGAAATTTATAGTGAAAGGTTAGGAGATGATGGTGGCAAACGTGTTTCACAAAGTACTGTACAGAGGTGGTGTTTAAACTTTAAGAAAGGATGCGAAACTGTAACTGACAAAAAGAGAGAAGTCCCCATTCTGACCGATGTCGCAGCCCGCAAGATCAACATGTTTGGGTGGGAAACATGGAAACATCCACCATACAGCCCCCCAAGACCTTTCACCGAGCTACTTTCATCTTTATGGTCCACTAAAGGAACACTGGAGTGGTCAAAAAATTCAAAGCGGACGATGATGCGAAACTCGCGGTTCGGCAATATCCGCATAGTCAACGTAACTCATTTTACGAGAAGGGTAGAAACAAATCTCATCAAATGTTGGGATAAATGTGGAAACAAACTCAAGTCCTACATTCAAAAATAGCAAATTTCCTGCTCTTTAAAATGGCTATTTCAGTTTTTTTGTACAACATCTACTTTTCGAATAATAAACGAATATGCGAGACTTTTTGACCGCCCCTCGTTTAAAACCGCAGTTTTCACCAATTATTTACATCAAATACACCGAAAGTGTTGAAGCAAATTTAATGACTAAACTTGCATAATGGCAAGTTTTCTGAAAATTTCATGTTATCGATAAAGTGGATATATGAATAAGCATAAGTTGATGTTTTATTCATCAAACGATACTTCTTCCTAGGTCATAAAATACAAGAAGGAGGCACTCTTGCATTTCAATTTTTATATTATTCCTCGTATTCAAACTTTTATCATTTCATTTTCTCTTTTCTTCTCGGTTTTCATAAGGGTGCTTTTTCTCATCTTTTTTTTTCTGTTCCCCAAAAACTTAATTGATTTATTGATCTTTTTACAACACTGTCGATGAAAATGTTTTGTTTGAGAAAAAACCTAAAAATAAAAAATAATGGCGTGGATAGATAAAAAGGAGGAGGAGGAGGAGGAGGAGGAGAAGGACGTGTATATAAAAACTCGGGAGTAAAGTTAAGGCATTTTTGCATAAAGAAGATGTATAAGGTAAAACCCTCGACTGACACAAAACGAAGTCATTTCATTCTAATATTTCCAATTTTCAAAGAAATCCCTCTTATAGAGCTTTAATAAACTGTATAAAGAATTGATAGGATAGCAGCGTGCGTGTAATTGGAGAAGTGCTCGGATCAATGTCTTCAATTGCCCATATATTCTTCAAGAAAAGAAGAAAAAAAAATATCCAATATTAACGAGAGAAAGAAAATGTCTTTGTAAAGACTCGGAACAAATTTATACGAGTAAAAAAATGAATTATTAAAGCTTCAAACATGAGCCGGGTTCAACCTGGAGGAAAATAGGCCCATTTAAAAAAGTGTCAGAAACCGAAATGTGAATACAATGGAAAAATTAATCATGGGAAATAAAATACCTTTCTATTCACTGCTATATTTTTACGCGTGTGTCTATGAAAGTAAGAGAGAAAGTGAAAAAAAGATCATTGTAATTGTTGGATCACTACTCTACCAAAGTTGAGACGCAACACCAATTTCATACGAGGGGCGGTCAAAAAGTCTTGCATATTCGTTTATTATTCGAAAACCAGATGTCGTACACAAAAACTGAAATAGCCATTTTAAAGAGCAGGAAATTTTGGTTGTAGGTCACTCCATGGCGCCACAATTCATGAAGAATTTCGAACAAACTACCAAAAACAAAATAGCGCCGCACTCGAAAGCGATCGCGCGAGAGGAACAACGAAGCATTATGTGTTTTTCAGCGTTCAAGGCATGAAATTTTTAGTGAAATGTTACAGAGAGTAAATACTTAATTATTTAACAACTTTTGCCTTATGTTTTCGGAAAAAGAACACGGTTATGAATGTATTTTGTTCGCTCGATGTGTTCTCCATTCACCCGAGAAACTTTCCCGCAGCGTTGTTTCCCCGAATTAAACACTTTCTGTCAGTTGTCGTGTCAACTGTGGACCACTCCTGTTTAAAAACTTTCCAAAGACTCCACTAAAGTAACACTAGAGTGGTCAAAAATCCCAAACGGACGATGATGCGAAACTTGCGGTTCGGCAATATCCGCATAGCCGGCATAACACATTTTACGAGAGAAGTAGAAACAATCTCATCAAAAGTTGGGGTAAATTTGTCCACAAACACGGGTCCTACATTAAAAAATAGAAAATTACCTGCTCTTTAAAATGACTATTTCAGTTTTTTTGTACGAGATCTGGTTTTCGAATAATAAACGAATATGCAACACATTTTGACCGCCCCTCGCATATGCTAAAATTTCAGTTGTTATAGGATAAACCAAAAAAACCTAAAATTTATAAATATCCTCGTACAAATTACATAGTGTATGTGTACCACCATCGCACTCCAGGGTAGAAAAAATGTAAAAGCAGGCTTGGGGTAGGAAGAATAAAATAATCATTCAAAATCGATTTAAGTGATATTTAATATCTACTATGGAAGATTCATCCCCCCTCACTCCCCCCAACATCGTCTATTTATTAAGCCCGAAAATAAGCGATCAATTTTCGCACAAAGGATGAGATAAAGCAACATTCTCGAGAACATTTCTGCATAAAATATTATTAAATCGTGGAGATAGAAAATATATTGCCTACAGAATAATAGAGATGTAAAAGAAACATGCTCTATTTTAAGGATTAGAGGCCATTTCTAAACCATATAAATATCAATTTGAGATAACACACATTTTAGCTCACCACTAAGTTTTGCAACCCAAAATGATAGGTTATTACAAAATAAAACCTAGAATGGTATAATTCTTAAAGGACTGAGTGATAACCGTGCGACCAAGCCGCCGTAAGTCGGATTTAAAGCATTCTTATTGCCTTAATTTACATTATTTTTATAATATTTTATCATATCGTATCAATACATTTTTAACCAAAAAACTTATCACTTTCTAAGGACTGTTCCATAACCATAGCAGAAACACAGTACTAGGAGCAATATTGCCAGTCGTCGACTTGCGACCGAGTTATCGATAGTCCGATATTCTTCATTTTTATATTTAGCATTCTTCCAGCTCTGCTTTTCAATATTTTTTTAAACCATTTTTATCAACTCTTTAAATATTATATGAATAATACAAATTCACCAAAAAAAATCAAAGCACCAAAACTAATAAATACATCCGAGTGGACCGAGTTATCGATAGTCCGATATTCTTCAATTTAATATTTAGCATTCTTCCAGCTATGCTCTTCAATATTTTTAAACCATTTTTATCAACTCTTTAAATATTATATGATTAATACAAATTTAACCAAAAAATCAAAGCACCAGGAATAATAAATACATCCGAGTGGACCGAGTTATCGATAGTCCAATATTCTTCCTTTTTTATATTTAGCATTCTTCCAGCTATGCTTTTAAATATTTTTAAACCATTTTTATCAACTCTTTAAATATTATATGATTAATACAAATTCAACCAAAAAAACTTGGATCATCTTTAAATGACCGTGCCATAATAAAAGCAGGAGGAACGATACATCCAGTCTTAACTCGCGACCGAGTTGTCGTAAGTCAGATATTATTTTTATCTAACTATACAGCATGCACACTTTTAAAATGTTAATATTATCACGAAAAAATAATGATTGTGTCTTACCTTCGTTTTGAGAACGAGGAGCAGGTGGTTTGCGAGTAGCCCAATTTGTTCTGATAGCACGACTGCCCAACCATTGACCATTCATGCTGGCAATGGCATTTTCAGCCTCCTGTAAAAATAATATGGTTATGATAAGCACTCGTGATGTAACTAAATAAATGACAATCAATAAGAAACATAACTGGCTCATTCGATAGAAATCTTATGAGATCTTGATGCTTGACCAGTTTAGACAATAGCGTATTAACTTTTCAGGATTCGAAGAGTCGGTTCTGGTTTTGACATGTCACGATGTGCATTGCTTTTCAAGATGTAACTAATACTAACACATAATAGGTACTCAAACAAACTTTTCTTTTGGGCAGTTGGCTTATCTGCATTTGGCCAACATATGGTGCGCATGCGCATTAGATTCAAACAGCTCTGAAAGTCCACAAGTTGAACGTCTTTTGTGACATGTGAACAAATGCAGCCTCCTTTGTTCTCCCCCACTTCAAGCCCCACTGCAGTAGGTTCAGCCAATTAGAAGGCGTTATTTCAAAAACGAGGTCAGCACATGTACAATGGCACTGATAAGCTGCAGACATGTGCGAACTTTTTTGGATCTGTTTGATTACTCCTAATGCACTGTATTAAACATGTGCACTTTTTACTTCAAGAAATAGTTAGATAGTGTACAAAGTTATAAAACATACGTTAAGTTTAAAATTTATAAATGTATGAATATAGCACGTACTGTATGCACACTACGGACATAACAAATTTGAACATAAACTCATCTTTTATTATATACGGAGAAATTTGTCATATGTATCCCTAAATATGGATTCATATATCATCTTATCAATTTTCTGTAAGATACAGCCAGCATCAAAATGTCACAAATGGTGGAAATCTTGGACAACACATATTCGTGTCCATGTCACTTCCGATACGACCGTTGCGGTTTTATATCATTAAATGACCATTTTGTTAAATTGCCAGGGACATTATACAAGACTATCCTAAAAAAACTAAAAACAACTAAGTATTGCACAAATAATATTCATGGACTGACATTTTCAACATTTTCAACATTATCCGCGAACAGAAAATTTACAAAAATCAATATCAAATATAATTTTGACATTTATTAAATATTTAATTACAAAAAAGTGAATTTCCATATGCCACTTCCACGTTTTAATTTTTTAAAACTGTTTTAGCCAGATTTTACTCCTAACACGAGTTATTAAACTGTCAGTAAGTTGAAAAAGTTGAGTGAATTTACTATAGATAAAAGTTACTAGTAGGAAACATCAAGAGCATAAAACAAGAGTCGAATTACATTATCATAGCGAAACATTTGAGAAAAACAATTGCGAGTCAGGAGAGTGTAAAGCAATGATTTTCTTAAGGCAGTAAGTGTTGATTTTATGAGCGCTAGCAGATAATTAGAAAATCCTCATAATCAAATTATCTTTTCTTCTTGATATAAAAAGCTCGGTTGAACCAGCGGTTATTTTATTCATTAGTTTGCGGATCCCCGCAATGTTTAAAGTGCGAAAGTAATTAAAACGTCTCCTAATACCCACTAGTATAATTAATATTTTTTCTGCATTAGAATAAAGAGCAGTCTGGCAATATAAAATGCTCCATTACGTAGCCTATATTGCTTCTTAAATGGGACCGTATCTGTGTGTTTACAAGTATGTACCAAACAATTCCTCCTTTGCCTGTTTTTTATTTAAATAAAAGAAAAATCAATCGGCCAATATATAAACTTGCTATTTAAACAGACGATAGAGACAAACTCCTCGTTATTCATTCGTTTAATGCATTTTAGCTGCTTTTTTTAGAGGTTTTTTAAAGAGCTTCTACGTCTAATACTATTTGCGAAAACAAGATTATCATTGATTTCATTCAGTAAAGAAGACTCTTTACTTTTAAAGCTTTATCGGAAATGACATTTTATTACGAAAAAAATTTAAATCAGTAGACCATTAATGCCAGTTTAATATTAAAATTAGATAAAGGAGTGGTTTAATCGGGTTAAAATCAGGCAAAACTTATTTCGAGTAGTCGAGCAACATTAAAGATAAGATTTCCGGCACTACAGGGCTCAGCCCGCCTGGACATAAGGCGGTCGATGGTCACATGGAGTGGTCTTAAATGGAGGTGACATGATTAGACTTGTTGATTGGTTATGGGGTTACTTTGGGCCTTTGCTGCCCATGTTGCTAATCTATAGATCAACCAGAAGGTTGAAATTGGGATCTCAGATAATAGGAAAGGGATTAGGAGAGCAGTCCATTAAAGGGATGGGGGTGATTTGGATTTGGTGGTTACTATATCAGGTTTCAGGAAGTAGAGGATCCAACCCCAGGGGTTAGTTATGCATAATAGACAAGTAGTGCAGGAAGCTATTGTGGGGAACTAGGGATTTTGGTGAGGTTGTTGCTGTTAGGTAACACTGTGAATAAAGTTGTATAAAATCCAAGATAACGACCATGTAGGTTATTTCCATGCCTTGATGTAAGGAATTATCCCTCAAATACCAGGGAGATATCACAGCTATGTTTGGTGGGTACACTCTTTGAGTCAATACGCACATGCAATGCAAATTTTTTAAGGAAGAATGGGATCTTTAGTTGGAAGTATGGTTGAAGCTTAATGAGTTAAATATTGCGCAGGGACGGTTAGATGCTGTTTTAGTTTGTGTAAAATGTATTTTTTGAAGGCATGGGTGAGCAACATTAAAGTAACATGTTATCATGAATGTTAACACAATTTTAAACGTGGATTTTATAGTGGATTGTTGGCATTTTAATTGTTTTTTTCATAACTTGCTTTTCACTTTTTCACTTAAATATCCTAATGTTTTAAGACCAAGGATGAAAAAGTTTTGAATATCCAGTAATTATTAATGTTTTAAAAATGTGGTACGGTATGTACGTTATTTTTAATGGTTGATTAATATTCACAGAGGCAGACCTACAGGTTGTCACAAAAACTTATAAATTTTTCTGCAAATATTAAAAATTTCAATTTCATAACCAGATTAGTCAATAAAGAAAAGACTTAATTGTTATTTTGTAGCTACAAATTGAGTAATACAACATACAACTTGTTTAAAATAAAAATTTGATTCGGGAAATGATTAATTGTGGACCATATTAAAGTACCAAACTTAGGAAAAGTGAAATTTACCTGATAATATAATGATGTGTTGTACCAATAATTATTAACCGGAGTTTCCAACATTTTTTGAGAAAAAAATTCCCTGACTTCACTGGTTTTTCCAGGACACTTTTGAATGTTTCAATGACTATGAAAAATTAACACTTCATTTTTATAATTTGTTTTTGCTTAGCAAATACATTTATTTCTACTAAAATGGTAAAAAATTGAAACATGAACATAACATGTTTTTGTTAGTAGTCTTGGTCAGAAATATTTCAGTACCAATTTAAAAAGCTCCCTGACTTTCCATGATTTCTCAAATTTCCTGACATTCCAAGTTTTTCAGGTTAGATTTTAAGGATAAGCTAGGTATCATTGATAGTGACAAGTAACAACCTTTAGGTGTAAGACCTCTTTAAAATTGGTCTCTTAAAATTGGCAGAAAAAAACAACAAAGATAAATGCCATGAATGTGATAAAAATATATTTGCTATGGAAACAAAAATTTTAGGTCGATATGAACAGCTAGTGGACAATGAAAAGAAATAAATGTTTGAAAGAGGCAAATGTAGAAGTTATTTTTTATGATCTTTGCTTTCCTGCATTTTTAACGAGATATTTCTTTCATATCCCATTATCATACGTAGTACATTTTTTTTTGGGCCAACTATAATGGTCATTGAATCGGATTTGTAGGGAAAAACACATTTCTGATTTGGTCCAATCTTATTTCTGTCTGAAATCCTATATTTAAGGTACTTTGAAGTCCCCCAACGAAAAGACCATTTACGTTGTTAGTATCGCTACCAGCTTTATACTGCTCATACGAATGCATTTAAAATGAAACTAACTTAGGACATTCGTAGTCAACTGACAAAACAAAAAACCTATTTTTATCTGCATTCGTTATGACAAAAGCAATAAAAACCTGGCTTCTTATGACAACTGGACAGATTAACTGTGTTTTCTGTCACCCTTGAGGAATCACACGTTTAATCTAGATTTCCAAGAAAAACAGACGTGTATCAAGTGTTTCGACAATAATAAAACAGATTATGGCATAAAAAAAACCAACCAAAAGATAACCAGGTTTTGATTTTTATGCTTCATATATAATTATCAAGAAGAAATTGAAATGCTTTATAACTAAAGTTAAACCATCCCAGGTCAAAAACCTATATATGGACTGGTATTTTCCATATCTAGCCATGTAAGGAGTACACCTTAACCCGGCCAAAAATGAATTTTAGAAAAACTACACAAAATGTCGTTAAATGAGGTGAAACTGCAGAAAAAGTTATTTTACGATAGGGAAAAAACGACAAAATAACTTAATTTAAACTTAAGTTTTTGTTTAGTGAAATCAATACTTAAGTAAACTAAAGAATAACTACAGAAAACTTGCAAAAAAAAGCAAGGAGTAAAAAGCAGAAAACATTGAAACAGGAAAACATGTTTCCAGAGGCAGAGATGTATGGACCTCGTTTTTACCTTAGAAAAATTGCATTTTTACCTAATAAAATTTACTTTTTAATAAAGAAAATTTGCATTTTTACCATAGAAAAAATTCATTTTTATCATAGAAAATTTGTGTTTTTAACATACAAAAATTGTGTTTTTACCAAAGAAAATTTGCATTTTCACCTTAGAAAATTTGGGCTTTTGCCTTAGAAAAATTGCGTTTTTATCATAGAAAATCTGCATTTTTACCATAGAAAAATTGCGTTTTTAATGTAGAAAAACCCTCTCTCGTCAGGCCTGCATGAAGCAATTAATTAATAGAAATATATTAAAGTCTATAAGGTCACCAAATCTTCAGCCATAGCAAGCCTCGAAATGGCCTGATATTAAACTACAGAAATGGAAAGTTGCGCAAATATATATGGTCATAAAAGAAAGAAAAAAAATATATTGGTCATACCTGACCTCATATATTTTCATATCTTATCAGGATAAACATGCGTATAAAATCCATACCAAATTAACCAATAATTCAGTTTTATTAACTTAGACATAAACCTATCAATATGTCGGATTTTTGTGATTTAATTTGCGGTATCCAATATAACCACTCAAGTTGCCAACTTAACCATTAATTTGAAAATAATTATAGAGAGCTTACTCTATTCCTACTAAACATGTCGGTTTTGAAGTGTCAAGAAGCCGTATTAAGGCACCCGAATTGAAACTACCAAATTGAGAAGATTGACGTATATGATGGAGAACTAAATCCTTACTTAATTTATTTCATCTTTTTATGATGAGCAGAACGATGTAATAAATTTCAAAATCTTCCAATTGTGCGAAATATTGAAGCAAAATGAGAATAAAACCACCGAAATAATTTAGTTATAAAAATAAATTTAGCATTCATTTTAGACAAATCTTATAAAAACCAGAGTCAATAAATGAATTTGTGGTAGCTAATATTTAATTTTCGAACCTGGTCATCTCAAAATTTAAGTGATATTTAATATTCACAAGTAGCCTATATTTTGGTTCTTGTTTTGGTTAATTATTTTCGGTTTATGGTTAATAAGACAGGTTAGAGTTTCTGTTATGTTTCGTTAAATTTTCTTGGTGAAACTTTAGTGATATTTAATGATAGAATTATATAAAAATAATTGAAAACTTACCGCTTTTTTAACAAATGAAACGAATCCATATCCCTTTGATTTAAGAGTCTGCGGATCACGGACAACACGGCAGTCTCTGAAAAGTATAAAAATAAAACAAATCGTGAATAATTGAGAAATTGATGTGAAAAATTATGAAAAAAGATTAAAAGGAGCTCACTATAGATCATACATCTCTAAAAATAAAGAAAAAATGAAAAAGATTAAATATAATTAAAAACATTATCCAAGTGATAAAATATAGCACGAAACACTAGAATGATATCAGGGCAGAAGATCCAGCTGTTAAAAGTGACCTTTGGACAAAATGTACCTTTAAATAGGTAGTTGAACTGCTTTAGACTACTGGAATGTCAAAGGACCAACAGTATTCCTATAATATTAAAAAGCCAGCTATCTGAAGGCACCTAATGAATTTGAAAACATAACAAGACTTCCACAAATACACAATTTTGTGAAATTTTGAATCAAAATTCAGTAATTTTTCTTAAGGAGAAACTACAATTAAGATCATTTCCAAAACCTGAAACGCTAAGTAGTAATAAACATACAATTCGTTGAATACAGATACAATTTACACGGTTAATCAAAAAAACTAACAGGGCAGGTATCGGCTTGGTCCTAAACTATAGGCATTCAATTATCATAACATAAGTTGTGTGAGTGGGAGTTTAAGGTAAAGAGCCATAAAGGCCAAAGTTGCTTGAATGATTACATTATTGGGCATTGAACAAGGAGGGGAAGATATCATATTGCATGTAGAGAGGGTGGTAGGAGATTACATGTAGGCAGATAAGATACAAGGGAGGTTAAAGGTCACTGCCAAAGAGATCTCTCAACTAACAGGGGGTCTAGGACAGAATTCCATACAAGGTTTGCTGGGAAGTTCGAGGTGAGAGAGAGGGCAGTCCGGATTCGGGAGGGAGCCAGGTTGGTCACTCGGATTTGTAAGCTCGGGCTCGAGCCATTTTAGTTGCTTTGTTATTCGGGGCTGGTAAGACACCGCCCGCGTGTTTCAGTTTGTATTTTAGTTTAAGTTCCTAATTAAAGAATTTCATCGTCAGCAACGTGCCCGTCTGAAGTTATTTGTCCATACGAGGTTTTTGGGACATAACAGGGGAAGGTTCATCATAAAATTATCAGGACAGGCATAGGGCATGGTCTTAAGTAGCACATCTCCTTAATGGCAAACACATAGATGTGCCAACAAAATCTCTTTTGAGTTAATGAACATGATTGTAACACGGATGTTTGCGACTCGTGATACTAATTAGTAAGAACGAGATTCAAACCTTGAGCACTAGCTTATCCTCTCCAGATTTAAATTAAGAGAAAAGCAAAAGTCAATTAAGCATAGTTTTCTTGTTGGCTTTGATGAAAAGTCGCAACAAAACCCGAGCTAGTGGAGTTTGATTTCTTGATACAAACATTAACTGATATATCGATCAATTGAAAGTCGGTCGATAAAAACCTAGCTAGGTCTGGGCTTGCTTTTCTGAAAGGATTGTGTGAAATAAGGTTTTTTGGGTGTTGGCCCTAGCTCCTAATGACGTCAAGCAAGAACGAAGCAGCCTTAATACGCAATTTACAAACACTTTATAAAGATGATTCTTTTTCTATTAATTCAAGTAGGCCTATTGCTGCAGCTGGGGTTTATAGAAAAGTTTGTGATAAATACAGTTTGGGAATTTAAGCCTCCATATTGGCAGGTGGCCATTTTGGCATTTTTCCACCAAATATTATCCAACGCGTTGTGTTGGGGATTTCCTCATCATAATACACTACAAACTCACGGTTTTTGAATAAGAAGAATAAATGGTCGTGACATAAAGACCTAACATTTCAAATTGGGTTGGACCCTGCGGATGTACATAAGGGCTAAAAATCGATTCAAAACTAGATGCAATAGCTGCCCGTGCCAATTTCTTAGCTTTTACCCCCACTTAAATTAGCAATTAATAGAAATTAAGGCAGAGTCATTTGGACGTTTCTCTCTAATCTAAAACAAACTTTAAAATTCAGCACCAATGAAGGGTTAATTATGATAATACATAAGTAAAGGTATACAAATACTTGTCATAAATGTCATTCTATAAAATATCAAAAACAAGTATTTGGTGTGATGATGAATGTAGAGCCCACTGATTCGTAACTAATGTTCATCTTTTCAGATTTGACAAACAAAATGTTTAGTTTGATGGTTTCATAGCAACTGAGAGAATGCGTAAAAGTATTTAATACGTACATGAATGAAAATTTGTATTATAAATTTTTTTCTATTCAGAAGCTTTACTACATTCATTCGTTCAAATTCCATGTATATATTCAATATATATCTTCTAATGCTCTTAAAACAGATTTTGGTTTCCTCGGTAGCAAACTCGGTTACTAACACCTTTTCATATAATAAGACCTTTGAATAAAAATTTCGCATAACAATTCGAGAAAGCTATCAATATTTAAACAACAACAGATTTTATGTTGATCGTAAAAACTTAACAAAAATCTGTATTTTAAAATTCGTTTAAAGCGGGCTTATAAAGCCCTATACCTGCCATATATATATTTTTTCAAAGACAGATTTGGGAAAAGTAATACAACTATATACAATAAAAAAATTGTATTATTGTCAACCATATTAAATGAACCAAATAGAGTAATTACCAAAAAGAATTTACCCTGCAGTTTTTTTTAAATGTTTTTCAAAACGTACGTAGTTCACCATTTTGATTTGAGGAGGCAGCACGTGTTTTACGATTAATCAGTGAAAGCCAAAAAATCGATTTTTTAGGCTTTTTACTGAAATTATTCAGATAATACCTTTTCTACATGGTAGTCCATTCTCCACTTAATATTAAATTGCGAAATACATCGTAAAATATGTGTATTCTTTCGAATTCTGTCTTAGAAAAAATACATTGCAGGTAAAGGGCTTGGATTTGGCTTGTGCACCGCCTTAAGGATACTACTTCAGCAGGACTTAATCATCATTGTTTGATTTTTAATCCCAGCAACTAAATAATTGAAACCGGTTCTATTCTGAGGGTGATTTTATTACCAAAAACCTGTTTGTAAAGAACAACAGGTTTTTGAGGATCCAAACTAAAAAAAAAATCGCCAGTGCATGCCTAGCCAAAATTTAGTTTCATTAACAAAAAAAAGTCGCTAGTGGTGCCTATTTTAAATCTCCTTCACAAAAACATGTTAAGGTCACTAACAAACAAAACATTGTTCGCAATACATTGTTTCGGCAACAAAAATCTATATATCAAGTGCATCGTGAAGAAGAAGGGCACAAAAACACAACGGAACATTTTTATAAGATAGTCCACACACGAAGGAGGAAAAGAAGAAGAAATAGGCTGAAAATAAAATCTTTAAAATTGTGTTCACAACAGGTATAAGGAGTTAATTGTACAGGTACATAAACTCGCAATTCGTACAAATGACGCGCTGCAAAAAAAGACTGTTCAAATCTATCATAAATGGCTCGAGGTGATAAATAGAGACAGAGAGTATATAAAAATAAAAAAAAAACTAACAGAAAAAAGAAATAAAAAAGCAATTGAAAAAAGCTCAAAAATAAAAGATGGAAAGTTACTGTTTTTCTCCAGGGGGTGGATGACATTATGCATTCACACTCCAGCCTTTTTGCAGGTTAAGGCTCGTTTGAGAATCTGTTGATAAGATTTGAAAGATAAGTGTTGGTAAACAGCGACACGATCGCATTGGATTAGAAATCAATTAAGATAATTAGAGATCATCTTTCATTAAAACAACGGGATGCAGGAAAATTATTAAATTATTCCCAGGTTCAACAATTGGGAAAGTTGAGCAGAAAAACACGAAGTTCAAACAAATGCCAGAAAACAGTTACTAAACAAAAAATAGAAATATTTAAAAAACTAAACCGACGAGGAAAATATATTTCTAAAAACAATGCTTTCGTTGAAATTATCTTAAGAATAGAGGAAAGAAATAATGAAATTACAAACTCTTGCAGTTAGTTATTTTTCAAAAACCAAGTTACGTATTTCACATCATGCTTTTTCAGTAAACTAAACTCATGCCAAATGAAAAACTAGGTTTGCGAAGCAAAACCAAAGATTGGAAACAATAATTGTAATATACAAAACTTGCATTCATTTCGTATATATGTTTAAACGAAAATACACAATTTTTTAAGAAATAATCAAATTAGAGATTACTTTTTTCCATAACATTACATTTTTCCAGACAAAGTATAATTTTATTAATAAAATTGCATCATTTAGATATAATTTTCCTCAGCATCAAATTTCAAATTTGCCTCCTGTTAGAATTATAAGTCGTCGATAACCAATAAAAAGGAGTCCCAGAAAACCAAAGGGCCTAAAGTCTAACTAGTATACCAAACCGTACATAACTATTATAAAGAAATATATAAAGACATGCAAATTAAGGGCTCTAATCGAAGATTAATTCAAATAGCAAAATTTTGAAGTGAAAACTCGTCAACCAACAAAACCAGTAAACTAAAAAACCATCTAAAAAACCGAATATTTTATAAACTTTAAAAAATATAGAAAAGAAAATAATAATAATAATAATAAAAATAAAAATAAACTAATCAAAAATTGGTTACCATGCTGGCGTTCAAAGATGCAGCAATTCAGGCATCAAACTTTGAAGATAGCAAACAAACATTATCAAAAGTTAAAGATAAAAGCAAAATAATGTATAAAAGTATAAAATAAATAAAACATTAGAAAGGAATAATAAAAATACACGACCGAGAAGTTTGCTTTTTGAATCGCTCAACGCGAAGTAAAGATAAAAGAAAACATACTTTACCTGACAAAGCTGAATATATACAATTTAGCCTCATATACCCAACCAAATATATAATAAAAATAAATAAAAAGGAAGTAAGAATAAAAAAAAATATATAATGAAGAAAGAAAAACCAATGTACCAGATAAAATGGCCCCGAAAAGAGCCAAACGTTGCATCCGACCGCCATCGCAATTGTGTGTACAGTATATATTAACGAGTTACAGAATAATAAAAAGAAATATATAAAAACAAAACTTGTAATAAGAAATAAAGGTATTACTTTCAATAGTCAGTAAGAGAAACTAAGGAAACCATCATCTTTTTAGATTAGGTGCATTATTACAACAGCGCGTATATACTTAATATTATAAAAAATAAAATACCCTACATTTATATTTAAAATGATACAATTCAAAAGTGGAATGACCCGTGAATATATTATTAGTACCAAACTTAAATATAACGATCTAACATTTCATTAAATAATGTAGATTTGGTATAACTTTGTATGAAACCCAATCATTATTGCCATTTTTGTACAACATCAAATGCAGTACATAAAAAATCAAATTTTCATAAATGAAAAATGGTATTTACAAAGACAAAATATCTAGCAATTTGTAACTATCATAGTTGAAAAAAAAATATACGGATGGGAATATTGATAAATTCAAAATAATATGGTCATGTTTCCAGCACTATTTAATAGTAATTCCTGGATATTTTATTTCAGACATTCGCAATATGATAAGTGACACTGTTGGGAATTACCCTAACATAGAGAAAATATTGATCTTACCTGAACCGTGTTCCTGTTCCGAATAACACAATTCAGAATTCGTTATGATTTTGGTTTATTTTGACAGAAAATCAAAATTAAACACATCGAATCAGAAGCACTAACTGCCAACAATTAAATTCACAAATAATTATACTTAAGTTTAAGCAAATTGTAGATGTTTTTCCGGTTTCAAAACCAGAGAAGAAACGGCCAAACCTTAATTTTCAAATACTTTTTCATCTCTGTTCTATCTTTTTCTCATTTAGTTCTATTTAGAATTTCTATATTAGCATGCTTTGGAATTCCATTTCTTCGGCACGCTTTAAAATTCCATTTTTTTTGGCATGTTTTGGAAATTCTACTTCTTTGGCATGCATTGAAATTCTATTTCTTTGGCATGCTTTGAAATTCTATTTCATTGCATGCCCTGAAATTCTAAATGTTATTGATAACTATCCTATACTTGAATGCAGAAAAGCTTGAAAAAAAATTGTTGCACAGATACTTATGTCTCTTTATACAGCACTAAACATTATTATTATTATTATAAATATGTTGATTTCTATGATAATTACAAGATTGACAAAATTTTCATACATATCAAAAAATGTAAAAGAATTAAAAAAATTAAAACTCATTTTTCTATCCATGACAAATCCAAGTAGAGCCTTACTTTTGTGCAAAACCCTGTATAATAGATGATTGTAGTGACACGAAAATATAGTGTCTTCATCTTTAAGGCATTATTTATATATATAATTCCTCTATCGATATATGGAGTCGTCGCCAAAGGCTAAGAATTAATCAGCAAAAGAATCTTGTTGACAAAAGCAGAAGAAAAAATATTTGAATTTCACCAAATTTTCAAAAAAGTTGCTTTGAGGCAGTTTCTGTGTTTCCCATATGCAACTCCTTCGAGTGAATTTAGAAAAGAAAACAAAATCATCGACTAAGATGGCGATGGAAAGGGCATGAAAACAAAACGTATGAATATCCTCGTCTTCTTCAATGCCTTCAAAACTAAAATCAAACAATTTTGCCAAAAACACAGTCTTCAAAATAAACAAAAGATCCTCTTTTTGGTGAATGGATTTCTATCCATTTCTTCCGACTCAAATCTAAACATTCCTTCCACATCTGTGGAAAACAGTTGCCTATAAATAAACAATTGCACGTAATTCACCTCTGAGCCCTTTGCTTCCAAAAAGCGAACTTGTATAGTGCTAACAAAATGAGTAGAAAAATCGCTTAAAACTTTCATTCCTTGTAAGCGTTACCATATAAACAGAGTTTTAGAAAGCACAGTTTGAGTATTTTCAACTTGAACTAACAAAGGAATGATAGTTGGATAAATACTTGATGAAATTGTATCAACGTCACACTACACTGACGTCATTCAATTGACACTTCATTATTTAATGAAGTAAATCATGTACAATTACAAAGAATTTTGTCATGGACCAACGTCCATATTTGAACTAAATTAGGGTTACTCAAACAGACTTCAAAATTTCGCCCATGTCTGCAGCTAACCAGTTAATCGGGGACATTGTACATGTGCTGACCCCATTTTAAAATGACGCTTTCTAATTGGCTGAACCTACTGCAAAGGAGATTGAGGAAGTGAAGGAGAAAAAAGAAGGTGCAGGCCTGCTCAAGCTGCATTTGTGCACATGCCACAAAAGACACTCAACTGTTGACCATGGCAGAGCTGTTTGAATCTAATGCGAATGTGCACCATATGTGGGTCAAATGCAGATAGACCAACTGCCCAATTGAAAAGTTTGTTCTATTATCTCTAATGCCATATTCTCACTGTCCAGACTTTGGTGCATTTTGGGGCCATGCGCATGCGCACTAATGCTTTCGAGCAGAAGCGCTGCCACTTTTTTGTAAAGCTTCGCCCTTTAAGCACAACATACGAAGTCTGGTTCGACTTGACTTTCTGGCGTGCGGAACATAAAAGAAACATGGCGTCCTCATAACATGTTTCCCTATTTGAACCATAGTGGGCGCATGGGCTTTGCCCATATGCAGGTCTGTCGGGAGACTGCGGTCACGTGTAGTGTGAACATGTTCAGCCAATATCAGATTTTGAAGGACTGACGTCATTTGTCCGTTTAGCTTTTTGTGCAGACAGTGAGAATATGGCATTACACTTGCGTAAAAGTTGGCCGTATAACGAAACATTTTGGACTGTAAATCGAAAAAGTGCCATAATTAAAAAAAGCCGTTATAGCAAAATGCTGTATAGCGAGGTATAGGTGTATAAAGCCTAGTATCCACTGCATTGAACATTAAACATTGAACATAAAATATGCAAACATAAAACATGCAAACATTCAAGACAAACCTGAAACATTGTATTCCTGAATATGTTCAAGAATACTGACCTGTCTCCATCAAAATGTTCAAAAATCCTTTAAATAACGCGTCCATTATGGCGTTTCAACCAAGACGTGTATGAGGTGTTGGGGCTCTCCA
This sequence comes from Julus scanicus, assembly GCA_034698625.1. Classification (NCBI taxonomy): domain Eukaryota; kingdom Metazoa; phylum Arthropoda; class Diplopoda; order Julida; family Julidae; genus Julus; species Julus scanicus. The sequence continues at coordinate 61 of JAQGBW010000798.1, read as the reverse complement.
TTCATTTTTCGTAAATTTTGATGTAGTTTGTTTACCACCATTTATTTTTATAAAAATTTGT
>JAQGBW010000797.1:0-33737 GCA_034698625.1 Julus scanicus | reverse complement strand
TTCTATTGTTCAGTCAATACAGCTAAACCATAGAAGTCAATACAGGAACCATAGAAAACAATTAAAACCAATAAAGTAGCCAAAGGATAACCTTATTAACATGGGAATTTCAAGACCCATGAACCACTTAGTCGGTAATGTTATTCACATATATAATACTCAAAACATTTTTGAAAATTTGGAATAATTACTACTGTATTTCATCAATTCTAAGACGCCCTTTTTCCTCACCTCAAAAAACGAGGTAAACGTCTTAAAAAATCTGGGTGTCTCAAGCCATGTAGTCCTGAATATAGGTTATAATCGCCTGCTACATGTTTCCATCGACTTGGAAACATCGTTGTCTCCTACATATGTATGCATACATGTGGTCAATAACATATACCTGGAAATAATTTTGCCATTGCAAATTAATTTAAATACTGGGAGAACAAAATAAATTAGTGTATGCATGCTAACTGATTACCTGAGCATCTGGATGGGCAATCTAATGAAGATAGAATGATATAGGCATCAGTGTTGGGCAGTAATTGCGTACATTAAATGAATTTGAGTAAAGATTAAAAAAGTATCGAGTACAAAAAGTAATTGAATACGTACAAAATGTATAAAAGAAGTTGAATGAAAATGTACTCAAAACATACGAGTAAAATGCACCCGATTACAAAAATGTACCAAAAATTGGTGATTACACATATCCTTGAGTATTAACGCAATCTGAAACTATTTGTATGCCTACCAATACAATCGAGCATGAAAATACTTTTGAAGTAAGTAACTGAGTTGCATTTAATACATTTGAGTAACGAGAATGAGTAGCGTGAAATGAGGATCATCCCAAAATCTAATATGAATGTATCATAATCTACACATTTCTACTTAAGATCCTTTGGTACTCATCGGTACTCATATCCATGAGTACAATTTGCCCAAGTCTGATTACACTACTGTTCATACTATGGCGTATGATTCCACAGGTACTCGTAATTAGTACTTCTATACATGAGTACATATTTAACCAAATTTGATTACTCATTTAATATGACTACTGATTATATTTACTCTATTTATACTATAAAGTATGATTCCACTGCAATCTCAGCCTAACAACAACGATACTTTTAGAAGCAGTAATTTGTGGGCAATGCAACAAGTAAAGTACTATCATCTAAAGCAAGCTTTAACGGATATGTCTTACTGTCTACAGAATTTTGTATTGTTAGTAAACTTCCACGAGCGCTGCTTATTGATATTCAAGTCATACAGGTCCATTTTTCTGGAATGTCTTGTTAATCTTTCCCTATAGCTCCTTAAACTAAGCTAGGTTAAATTCAATCTAGATTTATGACTTATGACTGCATGCTGTTGACCTGACACGACAACTGCTTGCCAGCCTGATATGTGATGGCATAATTAATTATAGCGTCCGCCAGAAATCCAACAGCAATGGCAATGAATACCAAGAGACAAATATCCCATTTTCCCCTCATTTTGATTTTGTACACCCACATAATGGTGTTTTCCATTGGAAAAATCAGCCAAAGACAGACAGGTTCGGCCCTTCCAAATCCCCCCGAGGAACACAACAGAAATGGCACTTTAGCAAACACCGTCTTCTGGAGACAAGCTGACATAAGATCAATGCAACGCATTACGGAGGAGTAGAAAACTTCCAATCCAGTTAGTTATACTGGATGAAGTCAAATAGGAAATGCATGCCAGTGAATTCAAATCCCCATTTAACCGGCTGATGGCAGTCCAAGCGTGGATAGAAGCCAAAAACCCATTGCCAATGGATTTTGGAATGTTGTACACACTGTCCTTAGTCATGCAACTACATCAGCAAAAAAATAAATTGAGGCCTTTTCATACAACAACAACAACAACAACGTGAAAAGGCATATTGATCTTGAAATTCTACATAGATCTAAGCTCATTTGCAAATATAAATCTCCACATTAAAATGTCGTATATGGGGCTTGGCCTTTATACAAGCAAGCAATACTTGTGATAAGGTACAAGAAAATATTAAAGTCACAATATGCATCAGCTTATAGCCATATAGAAGAACAAAAAAAATAGTTTTCAAAAACATTAAGTGTTTGCAGAAAAGTGTGTTACTTAAGCTATGTGGGTAAATATTTCCCCAGCACTGAAAACTGATGAAAATCAATCTTGGCATTTCGCACATTATTTTTCACAAAATGCTTTCAAGCAATATAGCTAGCGTAAATAATGGGTTTTTACAAATATATACGAAAAACGTATAAACGCAAACCAACTCCATTGTAAGTGTATTATTGAAGATTAATAAGTAACGATTTTAAACTAGGGAACTGAAATTGAACTGAACTGAAATTGCAGCATATCCTTTGTGACGGACCCTCCAATAGGAGGCGCTACCGTAGTGGATGGTATCACCATCAAGAGGAACTATAAGGACAAAAAACGACGCTTGGATCGCTACTGTATAAGGAACAACTAGCGCCACCTGATGTTACAATATCGCGGAATATTTAGATATATGTATCTTTCTTTCTTTTTTCTGACCAACATAATAACAACTAGCGCCACTTATTTTGTTAATTAAAAATGTTAATGGTCAGTTGCCAAAATTTCAAATTACGAATAGAGTCTATTAGTCCTAGAATACCAGTTTTTGCCCCTAGCAATTTGGTCTTTATATTGCCACGATTGCAATATATATAGGATTACAAATTAAATACGAAGAAGTAGTAATTCCAGACAACAAAATGACAAAAAAAGTAATTTTCTACTTCCCAAGAAAGTCTTTATCCGCGATAACACATGTGCAACAAGCAGGGCTGATACTCTGATTGTAATTCAGGCTTCAGCACAAACTACATAACATCATAGAAAAAAAGAAAATATGCGCAGGCTCAGATTGAAAATCATTCGGATGAAATAATATTTCATCCATTATGGCAAATACTGTGCTTATTCAGTGACGAATAATACCAGAAAGTCAATATAGGATATTTCACCCCCTATAACTCTATACCTGCACATATATATTCGTGTCATTCAAAAATATCATTGTCGTAACAATGAATTCGGGGCTTCCTACGTGTGAAAACGCTTCTATTGATACAGCGCATGAATAAATTCAGTTTCAGAGTTCATAAGTGATTGACTATGGCATTTTATAGGTCTATTTCTAGACAAAATTTCGTAACATACCGTCGTCAAGTGAAAGTCGAAGAATATCATTCACACATCGAGTAATGCGAGCATTTGCACTTAAGGTTTTTTTTTGAATCGCGACTACTCTGCATTTCTGCGAGGTGATTGACATTTATTATATTTAAAAACAGTTTTTAAACTTGTGTTTATTAATTAACAATATATAACAATTATTTTTTTTTTTGGCCCAACATTCCCTGGTGGATTCCAGAAGGAGCTAAACCGGAATAAGGTTGATTATATGTATAATCAAGGTCTGTCCAAAGATAGGTGAAACCCCAGAAACGTGACAAAACACCACTGGACACCTTATTAGGGCTAGCTGGGCAGGAACATTCTTCCCCTTATAATATAGGGGTAAACAACGTCTGGTGACATATGGTGGCAACTCCACGCGTCAACACCCCATCCTTAAGAGGGATCACAACCCTATCCTTTTTAATGGGTCGGGCTTGCAAAGATACTCATAGTTGAATGAGGGAGGTTTGGGTGGGGGTGAGAAGTGTTTGGGGTGGCTAGATGGATCAGCAAGGGCCTCGTATTGTTGTTTTTCTTTTTGACATGGTAGATTTTTTTTAAATTAATATACAAGTTTGAAAAATGTCCTTTATTTTGCAGCAGGTGGCAGCATGAGATAGGCAAGTTGTAAATGCAAAAATTCAAATAATAATTTAATTTAAAAAAGTCTACTATTTTAACGTAAAAAATGACACGATCATGACCCTGCTAATTTATAAATCCATTTAAAACAATTTTTATTTTTGTTTAATCTTTTTTTTTTTTTTTTTTTTTTTTTGTTTGACTGAGTGTTGTTGGAAATTTTCCCATTGAAAGGTTTAGGGGTTGTAATCCCCCTTAAAAGACAACAAAAATTTCCTTAAAAACCTTGTTTCGAGAGGTGTCACATTAGGCCAAATTTACCTTCATGTTTAATCCCTTGTAAATTGTAACTAAACTAGAAACATGATTTTTGTTAAATTTTCTAGTACCAATTACTTACGTGTTTATCAGTTTAGAAGACATTGAAAACAATAACAGAAGGACCAGGCCAAATCAACATTCAAATTGACACTAACCGAGGCCAATTTCCATTAATTTCTAAAACAATGAAAACATTTAAAAAGTGCATTTCCAAATTTCAAACCCAGAATTTTAAACAACTGAATATTCAAGCTGAGCACATTTATTCTAGCAACCATTACTTTAATTGTTCTAATAACTGAATAAAAGTCAGACTAATGTAGCGTCAGATTTGCAAGGATGGCCTGGATATCCTAAATATCCTAAATAGGATAAACGTCTGTCGGACCGAGTTGTCCAATTACATTTCACAGCTAATATACGTCGGTGCGCAATAGCAGGACCCCATTACTGTTCAATAATTTATCCACGAACTCGAACATAGGAGTAAAAACCTATAAAAAAGCTAACCAAATTGTTGAATAGTTTCGGGCATCTCTTTTTTCCCGGCATAATATACTTTCCAAAGTACTCGGCGAACACAGGTAATAAGATTGAGAATGTTTTACTCTTCCTAAATGCCAAAAGTTCAATTTCAGTCTGCGGATGAGTGCATATCAGGATGCACCGAAAAGTGCGCTGTATTTTCCCAAAAATCGCTGATTAGTTGAAATTTTTCTTTCGTGGGGAAAACTAAGACAAATAATCATGCCACAATTATATTAACGTCCAATTGATATTCTTGAGACTTAAAGGGGGAAAATAGTACGTAGTGAAATTTCTACATCTACAGTGAACTGCATTAGAATAATACGACGCATAGCCACAGGCATATCACTCGAATACATTTTCAAAAGATTCTTATAAGCACGCCCGAGCAAGCACATCTTCAGATTCATTTTCTTGCCAGTTCACCATAAACTCCTTTTCCGTATTTTACAATAATCCTCTATATAAGAGCCATGCTTGATTTACAATAACATTTACACCGTAAATGCATCACATATTTAAATCGTTGCAATTGTTTCTGAAGAAAAACAGATGCATGCATCAGTGTTTAAGCCGAACAGGCCTAATCGATCCGCAAATTACACCAAAAAAATAAATAAATATCTAAGGCAAATAAAAAAAATGCAATAAAAAAAAAAAAAAAAAAAAAAAAAAAATAGAAAAAAAAGGTAATCAAAATCACATAACTTAACTAAATTCATGTATTACGTGCAAGAGTTCAGCTGCTAGAAATTGAAACCCAAACTCGATTAAACAATAACAATGTTAGCCGAAAGCGCTAATTATTAGCCATCGGAAATTTATACCGCAATACAGCACGAGAATTGGGGGCAAACACGATAGGCTGAAATCGTTAATGGTCGATTAAAACGCAATAAGGAAGCATATATGTCTAAATCGGATACAGGGGAATGACGACAAGTCAACTAAGACCAATTTCAGTCATAGTCATTCATTTGAGAAGCTGTTCAAGTCACTGCATCACTGCAATGCTGATTAACTAATAGACAGCGAGCAATGAGGTTATCGATGTTTGTTTTGGTACAACGCTTCAGTGATAATCGACAATTTAGTTATCCATTGTTGGTGGTGAAGTAACGTCGAGTGATTTCGACTGGTTTACCACCGCCAGGGAACAACACAATTAAGTGTATCGATGAAAATGCTAATTCAAATAATATAGCTGCTGTTGATTAGGAGTCGGAAGAAATGCGCTTTTCTTTGATCTCCATGGTAAACAGTGAAACCCACTTCATAGTTCTGGGTGATAGAAATTCACTTTGAAATCACGTTGCTTTGTTTAGCTTGAAGCTACTATTCACAAAAAAGAAATGAAATTCTCGCCCTGGCAACTAAATTTAGATAAACAGGGCTAAAACTATTTTCCCATTATGGGTAATTCTACCACAAAGAGCTTGTTTCATCTTCACCAGGTCTAACCGAGTCTCAAACCATCGTCATTGTCTGCACATCCAAATATTTGTAACAACATATTTTATATTGACGCATTATGTGGCTACATCCCTTATTGCCATCATACTAAACATTGAACACTTGCTACACTACGCTTTACATTGTACAGTGTGAGACATAATTCTGTACGTCTCCTGTATCTTCAAAATATGGCAACATTTAGGTTGCTTTATGAAAAGGTAGCAATCATGCATTACACCTATGCTTGACAGGCAAGCTCGCCTTTAAATCTCGGAGAAACTCTCAAGATGCTCTCTAGAACAGTTATCAATGTAGCAATCGCAAAATACGTGTTCTACAGTTCGAGAGCTATCACTGATAGCAGCTCGCCAAATACAAAGCATGTTCGAATTTTGAGAGCAGCTGTCGAGATGCTTATGTTTAGGGTTTTTTAATGTTTAAAGCTAAGTTTTGGGAAATTTTGAGGATTACGAGATGCATGACGAGTAACTCGCGAGAGTTAATCTCACGTGGAAACGCACCTTTACAGATGACGTGGCGAGCTTTCCTGTCAGGCATATGTGTTATGCATGATTGCTGCCATTAGTTAAAAACAAAATGCCCATTGAAAGTTTGCAATGTCGCAATTACACTAATTAGACGGCATTACAAATCTCTAACTGGGTTTTTTGCAACATATTTAACGGTTACACTTTTAAAATATCACGCAGTGAGAAATAAACGCCCAATGTCACGTGCAACATGTTTTCTGAAATCCTCACATGTTGTTTTTTATTGAATTATAAAATTATATTTTACTTAATGGGATCACAACCCTATCACTTTCAATGGGTGAAATTTTGAAACACAATTTCAGCCAAACAAAAACAGATTAAATAAAAATAAAAATTGTTTAAAATAGCTTAATAAATCAGCAATGGTATCACTTTTTCGTTTTTCTCATTGAAATGGTAGATTTTTTTAAAATTAATAAACAAGTTTAAAAAATGTCAGTTAATTTGAATTCTCGTGCTGCCACCTGCTGGCAGCGTGGGCAAATTAACGGATATTTTTCAAACATATTCTAGAGGTACTGAATTCTGCCTCATTCTGCTCATTCTAAAATTCAGGAAAAAAAAACGTTTTCGACTTTTCTCAAATCAAAACTTCCAAAATATAGAAATTTCACTTAATCATTCCCTGACTGAATTTCACCAGTTTGTCTATTCAGTGCCAAGTTCAAAGGTGTTTGTTAAGCTAAGAAAACAACAGATAAAATCGCGCATAAATGGCATTTGAAAATTGCCATGCATTTTTATGTTTGGTATGAAAAGTAATCAGTGGAAACAGTCCAATCATCCTACAGATGAATGCTAAATGAAATTACATCGATAGCAAAGATTCCCCATTCCATTTCCCCCATGAAAGGATTTCATGCAGGTCCCTATATTACAGATCCAGACAGCACGCATCAAATTTATGTCATTCCAGGTCAATGCCTCGTGAACAATGTGAATTATATGGGCTATTCGTGAGATATATGTGCGTTGAAAAGTGCTTCTAAAGCCTTACATGACCATCGTTCGTCAATTTATCGATTAGTCTTTATGATCTGTGCATCATTGATAGCAATTTTTGGGTTGTTCGGCAATTAATGGCTTACGAGGATTTCTGGCATCTACGTATCGAGTTAAAAATTCGAGCCCTTCAGAAGCCCGTTGGCTTTCACATAGATGACTCCATATTTATTCCTAAGTCCGTACACAGGGGCACAGTGATGCCCGCGCCACTAGGGGCAAAGTGGTTATTACTTAAATAGCAAAGTAACCAGCATGCTTAATTATAAAAATAGAATGTATTTAGGCGCGTGCTATATAGGTTCATTGTTCTAGGCCTAGAGAGCGAAAAATAACAACCGTAAATACCAATGTGGGTCTGGTAAATGTTTAAATTTGGAACGCCTCCAAAATCACATTTTCAAGGGACTGCAATTGAAGCTTATATAAACAATGCTTAGAAACTTAACAAAAGTAACCAAGTTTTTTTGAACAATTTATACATTCTTTTAATAAATTATTTACAGAATCAGGCAGTGTTTCAAATAATTTCCATGCAGCAGATATAACATATAGCTTAGTTGAAATTGTAAGACGCCCTTAAAAGTGTCCTTGGAGTTATTTCCTATTGGAATTCTACGAGTGATTTTGAAAAAGTTTTCTAACCACTTGTTGGATCGTTGACAAATTTTCCAGACCTCCTTAATGAGGCGAAACACTTTTTTATTCAAATTCAGGTAACTCCAGCCTCACTAATAATGTAGGTGTCGAGTACGTGGGAATTACCATACAAATGCTTATAACAACATCCTGGTCAAATACCATATTTTTTTTTTACATAGGCACACACTCTCATCAATCCCAAATTTAACAACAATTTTGAAACCGCTTACAGGTAATGATTTCACGATTAATAAATATAGAATGGAGCCATCGCCATTTAGTTCAAATTAAACCATAAAGTGATAAATATAATTATCAAGCATCTATGTTATAAATGCGTTTGATGCAACCAATTATAATTTTTGGTTGACAAACACATTTATATATTTCGATGTAGTAATTGTTTAAGAATCTAATGATTCAGTAATATAATAATTATCACACATGGGTGTAAAACACCTTCACTTTTTACAGAAACACTGCCAACTTGCATTTTTTAAAAAGGCGATCTTATGCGTAAATTCCAAATGAAAATTGTGTAGTTTAAACTGAAATTATTCATTGTGTTTCAAACCTGACCCGACTGTGATTATAGATGGGTTTCCATTAGCAATGATGGACTTGCACGAAATCTATCTGGGTTATTAAGCGAATATATATCAAGAAACTAAGGTGAAAGTGAAGCAGCACGCATGCTTTAATATGTAATGATCCGAAACTCGGTCAAGTCTTCGTTGCCAATCAATACGACCTAAATAGGCACAAGAAGACATCAACGTGAATATTTGAAAACGTTTATCGAGCACACGTACAGGTTGGCAGTAGCAAGGTTTCCCATACTAAAAACTGCCACACTTGTGGAGCAACCCATTAATACAGACATCATGTCTTTATCCGCAATGCTAGAATTTTGAGAAAAAAACCTAACAACAATTTCAAAACTTTTCAACGAAATTTTCTACTCATTTCCTGTAATCCAAAAGTGTTTTTCTGTCTTAGTGATTCTTAACTTCAACCGAATTTACTTCCCTAAAAAATATACTGAAAAAAAAAATTATAAATATCTTTTCACGAGCTAGTGATAACGGATATATTTTAAAATGTTGCATCACAAATAAAGTATTCAAACACGCATTAAACGTGACCAAGAAACAAACTCATGGCAATAATTTATTTGTTATTTTTTTTGGCAAATCAAGAAGGGCTTACAAATTTAATGCAAGGTCACTTAAGATAAGAAAAGGATGTAAAAGTAACTAAATACAGGTTATGCAAAACAACTTTTTAAACTTGGATTTTAACTGTACATTAAGGAACTTGTATTTTTGAAATTTAAAATTCAACTGATTATTAAAAAACAATAAGTACTTAAAGATAATTGGAAAATTATGAAATTTGTACAACATAATCAGTTCTCATGCAGACATACCAGTTGAAATTCATTTCCAAAAGGTCGGTATGCACCAGAGGAAACTTACACAAACACATAAAACATACACACTGAACAAAAACTTCCAGCATGTTTTTCGAAACATGTGTATTTTTTCCTTTGATCCAGAGCTGCCTCTTGAGAGATTGCCAGGAAACATCGAATGGCCGTTTTTCGACACATGTTTCACAAACACGTCTGGACACACCAACGTAGCATGTGTATGTTTTATGTAAATGTTTCTTTTGGTGCATACGCACCTTAAAAAGAGCACAAAACATATTGGTAATTTTTTTTTGCATTTCCAATATTGGCTTCTGTACTGCCTCAAGTGCCAGACACACAAAACATTGAACGATTGGCGTATAAAAAAAAGCGTGCACAAACACATGGTCATCTGACACGGTTACTAATATTTTCGTCTAATCTCGTTGTGGCTTTGACGAGTGTTAAGAATACAGCTTACGTTAGCAATTATTACCTTGGAATTAATCCGATAATGGGTGTACGTTGGGGGGTATAAAGGGTGGAAAATACGCATCTAATCAGATCTATTTGTGTCTATTCAAGGTTAGGCGATTCAAATCAACAATCATATTTTAAGTTTAGCCATGACTTCTATACTCTCTTTCCCCAAAACTCCCACCTTATGAGAAAAACAATTCTTTCATTGTAAAAATTGTGAAAGATACTCCTGTTCTAGGGCAAATATTTTACAAAAAACATTTCACGACAATAATACTGTTTTTCCTTCAGCAAGTTTTCAACCTTTTTTTGTATTACTGCAAACATATTGTTTGTTACTATTGCGGATATTTGCTTTATGATTTTCTTAAGGGCAACACCTATCATACAACTTCCTCGTAAACAAACATATCGTAGTAACAACACCTTAGTAACCCAGATATGAAAGTGAAATATGAGAGCATGCTTTAATAACATTTTTGGAAAAACTAGACAAATAACAAAACTAAGAACTGCTTCCGAATATAACAGAAACGAATTAATATCGAAGGTGGTAGAACAGGTTTATAACTCGTTGTTCAAGTGAGAAATTTCGTAAATGGCATTAAAATGAAAAATATTCCACACTTAAAAAGGCAGGTATTTGGCCAATGTCGCATGACCTTAGTTAGGGTGGGAAAGGCTAACTAACCCCCCTAGAATCACCATAATTTCCTGGCTATGTCCTTGTACGTGTATCGATTATAATTCGTAATTTTGCTGGTATTAAGCGAAGCGTTCTTGCTAATGAGAAGGCCTCCAACAAGTGTAAACTGTTCATAAATTAAATGGGTTTGGGAAATCAATAATACGGAGCTTCTCTAACGGACAGCCCTCGGTGCTGCGAAAACTTTGCGAGCATATAAGGCATTTTTTTTTTTTTTTTGCGCCAATAAATTCTGTGAATTCGTTAGAACATATGTACGTACTTTATTTTATAAATTCCAGGAACGCACAACAATTCCACAGAAAATCGTTTTAAAAAAATGAGTCCATGTATGCTGCAACTTGGCATGATTATAATAATAAGAAAATTTGTACACAATTTAACTTCCACCCCTTCTTAGAATCATTATTTTCTATTCAACATTTTTGATTGACCTTTTGGCATACTCCTAAGCCTTACAACAGTATTTTTTCAACATTTTTCAGCTCACTGCACACATTATTAGTCTACGAGACATATGAAATTGTCGCGGCACATTACACGCTACAATTGTCATGGCGCACAAAACATTTTTTAAGGAGAGGTTTTCTATACTTTTCTTAATGAAATAAAAATAAAATCAAGTTATTAATAAAATAATTTGCTCTATGATTATCATTTCGTAATGTTTTCTATTTACAATTAGTACATAACCCTCCCACAAATTTCCATGGCACAAGTTATACTTCAATTCAAAAGCTTTATACAATCCCATTTTGAACAGATTCATAATTTATTTATTTTTGTATTTTAGCCATATTTTATCCTCGAATATGTTCAGGCAAAATCCAGCAAATGGACCCTTCTACCCTCTTTCTTCCCCCACCCTAAATCATTTTATAATCAGGCTTTCGTCTTATCAAGATTTCGAAATAACGATAACAACCCAACTAGGAACTAGACACGATATGAAAACGAGGAAGGAACTTACCTCTTGATGATAATTTTTTGGTATTGATAATTTTCGCTGCAAATTCTAATCCGGTAGATTTTTGTACACATCTCCTAACGATTGAAAACGCACCCCTGGAGAACAACGAAATTTGTGTCAATTAATTTTTTCAAGGAAGCACACGTACCGAATTATTAATACAAATTTGAAAATGTGTATAATGAGTCTATATTCAGTATAGAGAGCAGTAATTTTTTTTTAATTTTTATCCTAGACACACTTATATGGCAAGTATATAAGAAATGAAAAAAAAAAAGCATCTTCAAGATTGGATCCGAAAACAATACGCATCCAATCAATGCAGGTAAGCCCACCTAGGCAATGCCGCAAAGCGCACACGTTGAGTTTACATGGAAATGCAGGGGGATATTTCGGTCACGGTGTGAATTATGTTAGTAGGCTATTAAATCATCGGTCAATCTGATAGTTAAATGTCGATCAATGGGTCTAGCATGTGGGTCACATTGCCGATGATTTTCCCTCCCCTGGTAAGACCCCATAAGCATTCGCGGAAACGAAAATGCAGGTCGAAAATACGTATATCTCCTCTGCAGATATCTTGCCTATCGAAAGATGGAAAAGGAACGCCCGACGCCGCGATAACACTCCCACTTTCATGCATCCGTGCGATAGCCAATACGTTCAATTGCCAAATCCATCGAAAAAGAAAATCTTTCTACTTACTTTCCTAATTCCTCTTTCAGATCGTAATTATCGCTAAATTTTGTTGACGATGCAGGAGCGGCCATATTGATGTAAATGACGATGATGAAGATGAAGATCAGATCTCGCAGAATCGCGACCGACGGCGAGAACTGTAGGATTGGCGTCGTCTGATCACGGGCAAATTCATTCACACATTTTCCGTTTACGCGCACATATTACTTCGTTTTTAGAAAATAAAATGGCAAACGCACTTTTCGCAACGATTATGATCGCGAATCGACGACTGTCGTGGTTTTTCTCCAACGTGAACTGTGAAATTCGAGGGCTAGTTTCATCCTAACCTACCAACGTTTAATACAGTATTTTCGCCCTAACTAGCAGCCTTACCAAACGCTGTTTTGTGAAACGTACCGACTGAATATTACTAGAGATCATGGCGCCATCTCTGTACTGTTTATATAACTTGTAATACCCGCATTAAAAATCAACATTTTTAGAGCTATCTTGCTGGAATTATGGACCAGACTAGTAGAATTATATTAAAACATGCCATATAGCAGATACAGCCATACAGCCGTAACCCCTACTGAATAGTAAAGTAGTACGCAGAGTGGCACATTAATATTGATTAGTCTAATTTTAGACCCTGTGTTCTAAAGGTGTAATCATATCCTTATCAAAGAAAAGCGCAGCTTTGCACATGATTATTGGCCCTATTTGAGGTCTTGCTTGAATGTTTCCCAATTTATAGCATGCCAAATATCGCTTAAAATTCATCAATGAATAACGTCGTTTTAGCCCTGCTTAGATGAATAAATAAAATTCACAGAATAGCATTAAATTCGCAAAATGCAGATGGTGGCGCCATCTTCCCATTATATTACAAAACACTGCATTATTTGTATGTTTAAATTCTGTAAAAAATCCATAAATTACGCTTACATTTTTTTTAAAAAAGCTGACAATTTTAACTACTTGCAATGTTTTTTAAATGTATGAGTAAATTTCAAATGTAACACATCATTTTTATTATTAACACATTTGAGGGTATACCGAAAGCGGTACGCTTCATGAAATCGCTTAGCTTTGGTTTCGGCAAGTTTTTAAAAATGTTGATCTTTGTATTGGTAGTGTAATTAAATATTTTCAAGTTATTGTAATTAAAATAAAAATGCCCCGCGACTCCAGGTATGTACATAGATGCTGACCTTGCATCTTCAATTCCACTACTTTTTTCTTTTTGTATTTAAATATTGCATTGCATGTCATGGATACGATACCGGTACTATCAAAACGTTGTTAGTACGTACGTATGCTAAGTTGAAAACTATTTGAAATGATCCCTCAGGGAGTTTACTTTATCAAATAGTTGGGTTTTAATTAAATGGAACTAAGTGTTTACCGATACTTAGTCAATAGTTTGTTTAACGTATTGATTTTGCTTACGCGTGCAACATGTACAACAGTCAGCATGCAATCCCAAACATGTGACACGCTTGATAAATGTCAACTTTAAAAATCGGATTAACACAGAACAAAGCCTTCACATTTATTTATAATTTGATGAGTAAAGAATTTTCTATTATATCTTTTAGGCATTACCGTAAAAGATCACGTTCGAGATCAAGAAGCTCATCTGGCAGTGAGCGTGAGCGTGATCATGACAGAGAAAGAGCTACTAATAAAGAACGTGAGAAAAAAAGATCCCGCAGTAGAGAACGTAATTTTCGCTCCAGAAGTAGGGAACGAAGACGATCTCGCAGCCGAGAGAGGCGTCGTTCTCGGTCCAGGGACCGTGAACGCAACAGAAGACGGTTGACTGATTTAAACATCTTTTTATGAAATGAATTCATTTATTTACCTATAGCCTAGTCGTCTAAGTCTTGAAATTTTCATGTATGTAGAAGCCGATCTAGGGATCGTGAGAGGCGCAGGAGATCCATTTCACGAGGTAGGGGAAGGCGGTCGAGGTCCAGAGATCGAAGATCCCATAGCCTGGAAAGGTAATTTCATAATTCAGTTCAACCGTGTGTATCATATTACGCATAATATACGGCTACGTGTCTGCTCTAGTGCTGCAGAATAGGTACAATCCTGCTGCATCTTTTGTTATTTACGAATAGCTAGTGTGTTTTCCAATATCGCAGATTTTAAAAGAAAATCTCAATTCTGGTTGAAATCGCTGTATAAGTAAGTAACTTGTTTTTTGCTTTTGAAGGCGGCCGAGGGCTAAAAACCACGACAAGACCGAAGAAGATGTCAAGAAAAAGAACGATTTAAAAGAAGCAAAACTTAAAGAAGATGCCGCGGCCGCTGAAAAATTCGAACAGTCTCAACTCGATAAGGTAATGCAATATGTGTTTCAGCAGTGAAAAATGTGTGTAATCTGACTTGTAAGAGTGGCAATTAATGTGATGGTGTTTTTTTGTGTCCAGGAAGCTGAACAGAAAAGGTTGGAATTAGAAATGTTGAGAAGACGTGAGCGAATCGAAAAGTGGAGAGCGGAAAGAAAGATGAAAGAAATAGAAGCCAGTGGAGGCATTGCTGCTCAACTGGTTATTTTGCCTCCGACCAAAAAATGGAGCTTGGAAGACGATGACGATGAAGATCTTCCTTTGCTCCCGGTTCCGGATGCCGAAGAAAAAAATGAAGAAGTCAAAGAGGAAGCCGAACCGATGGATGAAAATGAAGTGGATCCGTTGGATGCTTACATGCAGGTAAGACAGTTGTAGTAGGTTCAAAAGAATGGTTTTAATTCGAACCAGAGAAGTTTTGGCTTTTTTAGTGCCAAATCCATGCATATTTCTTAACGTGATAGTTATGAAACATCATTATGTGCATTATGTCGTTATAGGGAGTTCAGGAAGAAGTTCGACACATTCATCATAAAAATGATGGAAAAAGAGTTACAAAAGCCGGGCCTGCCGTCACAGTAAAATCGGAGGCAAGTTGCATAGCCTAGTTAGGTTTTATGAAAACTGGGAAAGAAAAAATAAAAAATTAACCTGACTTTAAATTCTAGCCAGCTGCTGTTAAGAAAGTCATGGTTCTTTCCGGTGTTGCAAAACGAAAAGATGGTAAAAAGAAGGGAGAGCTTATGGAACAAGATCAAGATGCATTAGAAGTAAGAAATATTCATGTTTTTCCCACTAGTCAGGTTCTTAGCACTTAAATTGTAACTAAAATGATGCTTGAATTTAGTATTCGTCGGAGGATGAAAACGAGGATCTGCAGACAGCTATGTCTGGTTTGCAAAGCAAACAAAAGAAATTACTGAAAGCCATCGACCACTCGAAAGTGGAATACCAACCATTCCGCAAGAATTTCTACGTCGAGGTGCCGGAACTTGCTAAAATGACTACTGAAGGTACGTCACGCATAACCGGTTTCTAGTGTTAATTTTTTTAAAAATAATTCCTATATACAAGCGTGAATTTTTCATTTTTTTGTTTGTTTATGATATGAAGAAGTGGAAGAGTATCGAACAGAATTGGAAGGTATTAGAGTTCGAGGCAAGGGTTGTCCGAAACCAATTAAAAGCTGGGCTCAATGCGGCTGCAGCAAAAAAGTCCTTGACATTTTAAAAAAGTAAGCAACCAAAAAAAAAAAAAAAATTACTTTTTTTGCATCATCCTAATGTGCCTCACAATAAAAGTATGCTTCTTCCACAGACAGAGTTATGATAAGCCAACACCAATTCAAACACAGGCTATTCCGGTGATAATGTCGGGAAGAGACATGATTGGAATTGCTAAAACTGGAAGTGGCAAAACATTGGCATTCCTCGTGCCTATGTTTAGGCATATCTTAGATCAGCCTCCACTAGATGATGACGATGGACCAATCGGTAAGTGCATTGTATTTTAAGTCGCACTTCCACTTGTTATGTGAATTTTAGTTATGACATTACTTGTTTTAACGATTAGCTATCATCATGACGCCAACCAGAGAGCTAGCGATGCAGATTGGAAAGGAATGCAAGAAGTTTTCAAAATCTCTCAACCTGCGTGCAGTTTGTGTTTACGGTGGAACAGGAATATCGGAACAGATTGCAGAGTTGAAAAGAGGAACGGAAGTCATTGTGTGCACACCAGGAAGAATGATAGACATGCTTGCAGCTAACAGTGGTTGGTTTACAGATTTCCATTTCTTCGGTTGTTAGATTGCAAATTTTACCGAGAACCTGGTTTGGTTAATATAAAAATTCAAACCCTCAATTTGGGAAACCTCTAAATTTCTTTGCAGGAAGAGTAACAAATCTTCGGCGATGCACGTATGTTGTTCTCGACGAAGCTGATCGAATGTTCGACATGGGATTTGAACCTCAAGTTAGTTATAATTTTTAAATGGTATGTCAAAATTCATTATTTACGATGTACCAACTAATTCGTCTGTTTCGTAGGTGATGCGCATTATAGATAACATCAGACCAGACAGGCAGACCGTCCTGTTCTCGGCAACATTCCCTCGACAAATGGAAGCTCTCGCTCGCAAAATTCTTAACAAGCCAATAGAAATACAAGTTGGAGGGCGGTCAGAGGTTTGCAAGGATGTAGAACAACATGTGGTAAGATTTGTTCGGTTGGAAAATGTTGCTAGATCCTCGTTTATATTCTGTTTATCATTTAACAACCCTTTGTATCTCTTAGATTGTGATTGAGGAGGAGCAGAAATTTCTCAAACTCTTAGAACTTCTGGGTTATTATTGGGACAAAGGGAGCATCTTGGTGTTTGTGGACAAGCAGGAGCATGCCGATGGACTTTTGAAAGATTTAATGAAAGCATCGTACACGTGCATGTCCTTACACGGCGGGATAGACCAGTTTGACCGAGATAGTACGATGGTCGACTTCAAAGCTGGGAAAGTGAATCTGTTGGTAGGTTCGAGCACGTAAATTTAATTGTAAAAAAATGTCACTCTCCCAAAAATCAAGTATTCTTATGTAAATGTACCATTTCAGGTAGCAACATCGGTTGCCGCAAGAGGACTGGATGTTAAGCATTTAATTTTAGGTAAATTTGTATTTTTTGTTATTTACAGCAAACACTGAAATACTTGTTTTATTTTTCTGAAAAGGTTTAGAAATCATAAAATATCAACTCTGTGTAATTTGTTTTATAGTTGTAAACTACGATTGTCCCAATCACTACGAAGACTACGTGCATCGCTGTGGGTAAGTTAGATTTCGGTTAGTTCATTACTTGTTCGTTTTCTTTTTAAGTTTAAGAATTTTGTAACAGTCAATTCTCATTTCATCAAGACGCACAGGACGAGCAGGAAATAAAGGATTTGCATATACTTTCATTACGTCAGAGCAAGAAAGGTACTGCGGTGATATTGTGAAGGCTTTGGAATCTGCTGGAAATACTGTCCCACCAGAGCTTTTAGCGCTCTCCGATGGTTACAAAAACAAACAAGAGGCGGTATGTTTGTAGTTGCACATTACTGTGATAACAGCATGTTTTAAATGCTGTGAATAATGTCAATTTACATGATCAACTCTTGTCTTGCATTTTAGGAAGGCAAAAAAGCTAAAGGCGGAAGTGGATTCAGTGGAAAGGGTTTTAAATTCGATGAAGCCGAAGCACAGCTCGCTAACGAACGGAAAAAGTTTCAAAAGGCTGCTCTGGGGCTTCAGGACTCCGACGACGAGGATGCTGAAGACGATGTAACTTTCCTTCAATTTCGTACTTTTGTTTTAATGACTTGGAAAGCGACATTTGGAATTCATGTTTTTTCCCTATTCAATAGATCGACCAACAAATTGAAACAATGTTGGCTCCTAAAAGAAGAGTGAAAGAAGTAACTGCACCTGTTGCACCACAGCCCGTGGTTGCAACCGCCCCAGTTGTACCACCAGGCTCTAACACGGAGAAGTTGAAATTGGCCAAAATGCTCGCATCACGCATCAATTTGGCAAAGAATTTGGGCGCCGAGGCCAAAGTTGTAACGCAGCAAGCCGCAGAAGCCATTTTGAAGGGTGAAATATCGCCGCAGCAAACCATATCGGTAAGCCAGCCTTGCAAGCGATTTTTCTTAAAAACTGAGTACAGAGTCGCTGAGCACCTAAAATTACTTTCCCAACAGGCTAAGACGATGGCAGAACAGTTAGCTGAAAAACTAAATGCCAAACTGAATTACCAACCAAAAGGAGAGGAAGACGGCAAGGAAGATGAACCCGTGGAAACCTTTAAGAAGTACGAAGAAGAACTCGAAATAAACGATTTCCCGCAGCAGGCCCGATGGAGGGTCACTTCGAAGGCAAGTTAAAGACACTGTTAGCATGCAATTATGGCTAAGAAATCTTGCACTGAATATTCACATAAGCTTTCTAATAAAATAGGAAACGATGGCTCAAATAAGCGAATATTCCGAGGCTGGGATCACAGTCCGTGGCACATTTTATCCCCAAGGAAAAGATGCTAAAGATGGCGATAGAAAGCTCTACCTGGCAATCGAAAGTACAAACGAGTTGGCCGTTTCCAAAGCTAAGGCTGAGATTACACGTCTCATCAAGGAAGAACTTATTAAGCTGGTAAGCGAGTAAACAAGCACTTATCTACAAAAATGTATGAATTACTCACCTGTTAATTGATTCCATTTTTATTATTTTTCTTTTCAGCAAACGACATACCATCCCAGCAATCGTGGTCGTTACAAAGTTTTATAATGCCAGCATAAGTAGCTTGTCATTTTTGAAGTCAAATCTAATTCTGGCATACTTATTATCCTGAAATAAAATAACAGTTAATACATTACATGCTCATGACTTCTTTAAATCCGCTGAGTGGATTAATTATAGCACGAATTCCACATATTATAAATTTACACAATTTTGGAAGTTGCTGACATTAATTAGTTTGGCAACATTGGCTATTAAAGGCACAACTTTTTGAATACCATATTTTACATACTATAAGATGCAATTTAAAACAAACAAGTAGTATAAGACGCACCTGAATTTTGGAGGCAATTTTTGTGAAGAAAAAAAGTGTCTTATAGTCCGTAAAATACAGTACATTTTTACCACCAATGAATTAGCCATTTTGCCACATGACAGTATCTCTTTTGACAAAGTTGGCATTTTTTGATTTGAATTGGTGCTTTAATTATCCCAAGAAATGTACCGAGATTTTTAAATTTTATATAATTTACAACATTTTATTACAAACAAGTGTTTACAGCATTGTAAATTATTTTCACATGCTCACAATTGTTCTATAATAAACCCTTGGGTTGAGAATGTCAAAATCTGTATACTGTACAATTTGTATTAAGGGGTAAAAAAATAATTATAAATTCTTAAATAACTATTTGGCATGATGTAGTAACATTTACCAGAATGGCATGAACAATGATTGGAAATTGCTTTCCATTTGGCATACATATCTAAGTAACAAACCCTGTTATTTTGCTTGTCATTTTGTTTAAAGGACGCCATTGAAATATTATGTTACAAGCTGGATTGATTTCCTAAAATCCGATGCCATCGCCAACAAAAGTTGAACTGTGGCTTAGACTAAGCAATGGAGAGAATTAGGTCAATTCTCTTTTTAAAAAAAGCAATAATTTGTCACGTTTGTTAAGTAAACCATGAAGCAAAGATGCAACGTTGGTTCCATGAGCAATTAGTCAAAGTTTAGTGCATAAAAGCCTTGCCCTTATTTCATCCAATTCACTGGATGGAAATGGAACTGGAACTGTTAAGTTTTAGTGTAAAATAAGGCACATTTGGTTCACCTGACCTCTTGCAAGCTGCTATCATCTGTACGACGTGCCGTAGCTAGAAGTTACTTCGGGGGAATGTATGGAAGAGATGGCAAAAAGAAATGGAAGATCGCTCGAGTCGACCCCTAGATCCGATGCCACTTTCTGCACGTCAGATATTTGTGCATCCAAAAAGTACTCTGCCAGTAAACGGCTCTTAAAGTAAAATTCCTGCAAACGGTCTTCCAAATGCAACAGACACTATAAGAGAAAATGAAATAAACATTAAAAACTAAAAATAAATTTACAGAGGAATACCGATAATACCGATGACCACGACCATTTCACATTCAAAGTGAATTATACTAATATTTCCCAATTTGTGGAGTATTTTATCATTTTTAAACTATTATTTTTACATAAAACCAGGAAAATTGGACATTTGCACTTCTTTTTTTTTGTAGAAAATTACAGGTTTTTTTAAAAAAATTACACAACACATGTATTTTGTATTACACACAGCTCAGATAATTGGGTTTTTACATTAAAATCTTTCCCCTCCCAATATATATTTTTTTTTTATGTAAAATCTTGCATTTATAATTTAAATATAATTGAACTTGTACTAAACAAGCCAAATAACAAGTACGCCTTGCGATGATGATAAACATTTACTATTTTATGAATCTTTTTTTCGATGTAAGAGACATTTTCGTATAAAAAAAAAACTAATACATCCAACAAACGTTGCACTTACAAATTCTGGTGACATTTTTAACTTCCATAAGTAAATTAACGAATCTGTCATTCCAGCAACCAGCTGCGATGTAATGATTCGAATTCCTTGTGGAGCGCCTTCTGTCGTTACTTCACCGTTGCGGCTGGATACCAATTCAACAGTCCTAAAAGCGTCAAAACATCGATGTACAATTTGGTATGGAAAATTTAAGAAACATCACTATAATATGGAAATGAACTAACCACTTGTCTGTGTTGGCTACAATACAAATGGCCTCTGATACGACTTCATCCAATATGGGATTCTGGACAGTCGTTTTGAGATCTGATAACAGACTGCCACCAAATTTGTTTTCGTTTGTTCCTTGCAAAGCAAAATCAGACATATAATGATCCATGTAATTGGTCATCAGAGACCAGCCAAACCCTCGACAGGTCTCGTTTGTCCCAGGCGATAATGGTGACTTAATTTCCGACCTAAATCAAGGAATGGAAATACATTAGCTTTTTTCTTTAGGACAGTGCAAGGTTTTCCAACTTCTATCATAATCATAACTCCCTACGCTTTAAATGTTATTTTGCACCAGGGTGTCTAGGAAATTTGCTTGATGATATTCAGGCATATTTCAAGATCCCTAACACAATAAATCACTGCAATATTTGTCCAAAGAGTCTGGAATTTTGCCCATACATTTTGTAAAGATGGATTTATTAATTCGTCTTCAGCGTATTTATCCTAATAACGTAAATTTCCAGACGGTGTCAAGAAATTCAAGCATAAACTTGCGTTAAACGTGAATATTCCCGACTTTTCCGAGGTGATCAAAATTGAAGCACATTTTCTGACTTTCAAGGCCTGGGCTCCTTGCAGGCCACCAAAAAAATTTTCTTTAAATTTCAAGGTCTAACATTTTTAAATGCAAAACTTACATGGTTACGATTAAATTCAGTTTAAAAACTAGATTTGCATCAAATAATACTTTACAACTCAATAGAAGTTCAGTACCGAAATAATGAATTTCAGATCCCCTGAAAACGTTCCATGGAATACAGTTTGAATTACACAGTTTTCAAAATTTACATCATAATTCTATGACAAAAAAGTTAGGCATGACTTTTTGATTTGAAACGAGAATCTGGTGCATTACTGTGGCAGTTTCAGTCTAGAAAACTCTAAGTCTTACTTTGTCTTACTGCTTAGTTAATGCATGTCTAACGAACATTGATCGCACAATTTTAACAAATTTCATGCTCTAAATTCCCCAAAATTATCATAATCTTTTACTTACTTTGGCATCGGAAGCTCACTGACACGGTCGAAAAAGTCCATGCTTTCATTTTCACTAGAACCAACAGAAGAAACTGTACTGTTCCACATAACTGTCCTCTTATTTGAGTGATCGGACAGTTGCCACGAAAGAGAAGATTGCGATAAAGAATCACAGCAGCAAGCGTGGCCACCATCTTGTCCATCCAAAAGGCTATCTCGACTTTCACATTTACCTCCACTAACTCTACATTTGCAATCGACTTCTACTTCGGCAGACAATGATTGCACATTAGATTCTCCATTTCCCAAACTCCTTTTTTGCTTTAGCTTCTCCTGAAAGGTTTGTTCGTCGAGCATTTTAAGTTCAACGTTGTCTTCGAAGTACTCGTCAAACATGCTGTTCGACCGTTCGTAATCAAAATTTCTCATAGATTTCATACGAAATGTTTCCGACTCGTCTTTTGGTTCGCTAGGTAACTTGGCTTCGGGGATGCCAATGAAGTCTGTCAATTTCTCTCTACAGAGAAACCTGTCGTCGTTCTCCCTGGATTTTCCTACATTCCGTACATGTTCTAGCTTCACTGCAGGCATGCTGAATTTTAAAACCTCTACTGTGTTAGTTGGCGTTGTCAAGGAAGTTCGACTGTCCATTAGATCGACTGTGCTATCTACGCAGCTATGAATTCCAGAGTCGCATGCTATACTAGAAGTTTTGGAGAATCCCATCAGTTCGCTGGAGTTAAGACTGCCCGTCTCATCCGGCACGAAATCACTGTGGAACTGGATCAGTTTTGCATTTAACGATGATAAAGACAGCTTAGGAGGCTTGTGGTTGTTACTAAGTCCATTCACACTCGAAGTTATTTTTGGCATTGATTTATTGGCAGAATTTTTGCTTTCATTGGCACCAGGGACGTGCTTTCCACAAGTACAGACTATGACATCGTTAACAGGAGACTGTTCTCGGTCTCCCTTGCGAGCCGGACTACAGATCTCCTCCAAAGGAATATTGCCGATTGTAAAGAACACTTTGCCATTCGACTGTCTACGTTTAGATTTAGTCCCAGGAATTCCTTTATTTTGATTATTATTCAAAAAGATTCCCACTCTAGGTCCTTCTTCTGTCTCTACGTAACTGTTTATCCCTGAATCGCGCACTAGACATTGTTGTTCTTTGCTCGTCGTGCTCGCATCCTTGCAATTGTTAACTTTAATAAAATCCAAATTTTCCGCAGCTTCAAAAATAACACCATGACGATTAGATTTGTCAGCTGCCGAAAGCTGCCTGCCCGTTCGCAACTGAGCTTGCTCAACAGAAAACACATCATCATCATCCTCCTCCTCCTCCTCATCGCCCTCGCCTTCTTGTCGTTCAACTCCGTTTAAACTTTTCCTGCTACTCGTATCGATCACCTTTAGATCTGGCAAGCTTGAAAGCCTTCTAGGAAGACCACGAATAAAACCGGGTTTGCCGTCTAATTTTCCATCCGAATTGTCTTCGTGCATTATTTCCCTTAGTTCCGACGAAGCCTGCTCGTGCAGCTGCAAACTATGCAAGGAATCTCCAACAACCGTGCTGCCAGAAGATGTAGACGATGCCGACATAACGTGGTGCCGCGAAACTGGAACACGGGTTTCCACATTTTCGTACACCTCGCTGCACCTTATGAAATAAGTCAGGCAATACATGATCCTCTTTACAAGATCTGAATCTTTGCCGACAATGACGGTTTTCGCCATTTTAGATGGAAATCCAAGTGCGCCATAAATATCACTATAAAATGCAATAAAAGTAAACTTAAAATCAGTTAACTTTATCATCCGTAAATAATGCTATTAATTTAAGATTTGTACAGAAGCGTGGGGAGGGCAAATTTAAGCTTCTGCTCATAGCATTAGCTTAAATGTGTGTTAGATGTTTTAAATGTACAACAACGCACAATAATGTACACGTGTTCGAACAAATGTTGAGTACAAAATTTTGATATTGGACATGATAGGACTGCTATACACCTGATACATCCACTAGGTTAATGAATTAGGTCCACATTTATTGCAAATGTAGAACGGTAGAAAGTACGGATTAAACCATTAAAACTAACGAATAGTAAAAATAAAATTGCTTACCCTAATTGAATCCACAGAGGATTGTATGGATGCAATTTTGCTAAGATATCCAACTAAAAATAAATTGAATAAAGACTTTAAATAAAGAACATGGCCAATTTTCTTATGTAGTAACGGCTACTTACCCATTTCGCTTTATGCTTCTCATGGAAGGATTGACTAGGAAGAATTCCTGCTGGTGTCACTGTGGGAACCCAGGCAAGGTGATGAGTGAGTACAGCTGTTAGCAAGGTACTAATAAAACTGGAAACCAGAAACCACGTATGTTTAAAATTATGCTAATGAATGTCTACAAGACACTGATGCAAACGAACTATTCAACTTTTCACTTACAAATTAGTTGTCTTGCTATCATATTGTTCCAACAAATTCATTAGTTCCGTAATGAACCTTAAGCAAAGGACATGCTGTTGGGCTTTTGGGTTCATCATACTGAGCCAAACGGGTTCGGGAAAACGTGGTGCGGTATACAAGTCGTACAAGGCTTGCTGGAGACTTTCAACACCCTAAAAACGAACAAAAGTAATATGAATCATACTGAAATTTACTGAATATTTTTTGGACAAATGCATGCCACAACATGTCTGGCTTAGCGCTTCCCGAAACAAGTGCATATGCACATAATCACATCATAAATGCGCAACGAAATAATCAATTTAGAGTTATCGAGTGATTTAGAAAATACGGAAGGGGCAATACACGAGTAAATACTGTAATCAATGTGTACATTTTTTTTCTAGACATACTGTTCTTTACATACATTTTGTACTGTTTGAATGTTTTAAAATTTAAAAATATTCTTTAATCCTATCAAGAATTAGCTAATCTCACACAGTTTATTTAATATTTTCAAAAATCTGGTCAGGTATACATTTTGTCAGAATTACGGCAGAGCAGCTAGTACATGGGAATAAATGTTATTTCAAAATTTTTTTCTTGTCTACAAAAATTAAACTAAGTAATTGAAAAATTGAATGGGATATTGCAGCAAAGTAAATATTAATACAATTTGTCACTTTCTTACTTATAATAAAGTTACTATTCTAAGCCGTGTGCAGTCAAATGAAAGTAAATAAACATGAAACAAAGGTCTAAGTAAAAACGATAAAAGACAAAAATTATTCTGCAAAATCTATTTCTGTAGAAATGCGGTCAAAACTACTCTAGTTTGCCACTGTTTGGGTGTGTCTAATAATATATTTACCGAAGTCACATGATAAACTCATGGGCAATCTACACACAAGACTTTTAGAATGACAATGCTTTGGCATATATAAAACTAGACGTTGCCCTGCCAAAGAATGTTACAGAACGGGGCTGTTTGCGTGGTAAGTGACTAAAGCCAACAAGAACAGAACCCCCAGCGATTTTTTTTAATTCAATCAGCTGACGTTTCTGAACTGGTTCAATTAACAGACATTTTTTCTCGCCACATAAGCAAAAAGTTATTTCTAAATTTACAGCAGGTCTGAGTTCACCAATCGGCTCTCTAAATAGGCAATGCAACGTGCAGACAGGTAAATGTCAGATGAACAAACGACCAACATAACGCCTAGGCAAGTAAACTAAAGAGTAATGTTGACTAGGCAGGCCACGAGATTCAAAGTAAAAAAATAAAGAAAAAATTGGAATACTGCCCAGACGAAATGTTTTATGGTCGAGACTACCAGTTATAAATTTTGGAAAACAGCCAAGTGTTCTAAAAATTTCAAATTGAAGGCTAATAAAAAAATTAAGATATTGTATAATATTAAAACTACAAAAACAAACAACAAATCTTTAAATCAGTTACCAATCATTCTTAGTGCACTTGAGTTGCAACTGATAAAGGACGTCATGCAGTATAATTAGGCCCTTGACCCACTGTTTTTCTCCTCATTTTGTAAACATCTTGTTAAAAAGTGTTTACAATATCATGTTTTCGAGATTTAGTTAAGAAGATTGCTACCCTAGAAATTTATTATTAATAGCATATATCTCAATCTATTGCACTATGGTTCGATTCCCGACAGGGTCGGCTATCCTGATTGTTCCAGTTGTTCCAGTTGTTTCCAGGCAAATGCCGGGTTAGTTCCTCCAAACATTAGCAACGTCGTGCTCCTTTCTTAGCATATTCTTTTATTTCCTCTATCCTTTAACCGACTTGCATGCATATGGGGCTTTTCCCGTTAACTCTTAGGTGTCTTTGGGCCTCTTAAACTCCAACTAATAATTTGCACAATACAAGCAATTTTCACAATTCAAGGAGACAAACTTGAGAACCAAAGAAGATCAACCAGAAATTTGTATAGGTTTGACTAAAAGTGCTATTTTTTGTTTGTTTTGTCAAAGCGTATAGTGGATGAATCATTTTAATTAGTGTATTATACCTCAGACAAATATTTACCATACTTTTCTGAAAATTATTCCTTCGAATATTGAATTTCCATTTTATACCAAAACGGAAGATGTGTAAATACTGAAAATAAAGTATGTAGAAGAATAGCCAATCCTACCTCCATGACTAGATGAACAAACTGCCGCCGATTGATATAAGCTTTTTCCACAGCCATGCTTAATTTATTCACATATCCCTCGATTAACGTAATGTGTGAAAAGAAGAAATTTTGGAAACCCCTATAAGAAGAATTACGAATTAACTACAATTCAGTAATAAATCAGGATTTGCCGCAATGTCATCTTAGATGAATAACCTAAACAAATTACCGTTCTTCTTCTTCTTTATTGCTTAGTGAGACAATCACCGATATAGCCAATTTCGTCCTTCTGTTGCTTGGAACAGGTTTCTGCAAAATTAAGGTAACTATTACGCATCTACACGTTAAAAATTCTAATGTATCATTTAACATGACAGGTTATATGGTGAGACTTACGTCTTCCTTGCTTAAGGCTTCTTCGGGCATTCGCTTCAAGCCAAATTCCATGTTTGTTGTTACGGTCCTTAGCCATCGCCTGTGAAGGCTGTTAAAACTTCCTGAACGAGTCAAGCTATTAAGACTATTATTACTACCCTCTGGAGAACGCTGAAAGCTGCGGATACTGCTAAAGCTGCTGTTAGATCGTATGGAAGATGGAGCGATTAATTCCAGATCATCTGCGACATGCAAGGAGGAACATTGTGCTGGCACGTCGACTGGCACACTATGAGCTAAAGACAATAAGCGCAAAGAATTACAAAAACGGCTGTACCTTTGGTTTTCGTGCATTTTTGACGGGCACTTACCAACTGAATCTAACATCTTATTTGGCAAAGACCGTATTTGACAACTTTCTGACATAGAATTCTGCAGACTATTAGGTCCATCAGAATCCCGATCACTGAAATGGAACCAAATAATTTCCTTGTTTAGAAAATGTATGTAAACTTTTTTCCCAACTTCCATGGGAAATCGGGAATCAATCGTGTCCAAAAAGTACATTGATGAGACACGACGGTGTTTAAAAATGTTGCAATTCTAAAGAAATTAATTCTTTTTATAATTGGCAAGAAAGCATTAAAATCATATGCAAGCTCACCCATCCATTCCTGAAAGTCCAGGAGCTGGAAACACTTTGCTAAACATGAGTTGAGGCGGTGATCGAATGTTGTGAATTTTAATAGCAACGCCCTTGTAAGACATGGCTACCGAACCAAAAATCATTTCACCGAGCATTTTAACATCAGACCGCGGCCGTAAATACTGCAAAACAATGTACGATATAAGGTCGTCAGAGCTTAATTTCGATGGATTTCTCTCGACATATTCAACCAGGATGGTAAAACCTAGTTAGGTTTTTACCTGATATGTAATTCCATTGTACGATACTTCAGTGAATCCTTCCATCTTTTCATGGGATAAAGATTGCTTGCTGCCACTCTGAAAGGGCAATCTGCATGAAACAGGTGCCTAGGAAAAAAAAAACATTTGAAAATATTCCAATACAATCATTTTCATTAATAAGTGAATACACATAATAAAAGAATATACAAATTCTAGTAATATAAAATTGTTCCTACCTGCAATACAGGCTCCAGCTTTTTGATTGACTTCCAATCAAATAATAATTTCCTCCCTCGCCGCTGACACTCTCGAAAAACCAGCACTCTGATATCATCCTTGCTGAATTTAGGAGCTTCCCACCTAGATATGAAATTCATTTTTAAATAAGGTCCTTGATCTCCAACAATTTATGCATATTGGCTTGCATAACATAAAGATTCAAATTCTAATTGCTTTAAAATTAATCGTTCAGTCTTTCAAAAATGAAGATTAAAATCCTTAAGAAAAATGAAATTCGTTCACTGTCGCATGCAATAAGAACATAATTGGGGAGAAAAAAACATTAAAAAACTATAAGCAATCTGGTGGCTTAAAATCAGCACCTTTTGCTCAGTCTTAAAACTCGTGATTTTATAGTAACTCGTGACTTGGCAGATAGCCCTGGACAAAGTACCGATTAAGAAGCACATGCTTTTGAGCCAGACATATCATTTTATCGTTATTTGCGATAAATAAACCAATGGCCAATCAAGTCACAGCAAGATAAACATGTATGTGCGACCCTATATTCAGATGTAATAAATCGAGGATAATAATCAACATCGTTCACGATGATGCAACTATTCAATTTCAGTCAATAACGTTAGGATATGTTAGGAGACTAAACATGTTGCCTTGAAGGAAATTACATTTTAAATGTACACCTAATTGCAACAAGAGTTAGATTTTTTTCTCTAATTTCAAAAAGATTCAATAAGATTATAACAATTAAGAATGCCATCAGCAAAGATAGCCAAAATAGTTGCAAAAATTTTGCCAAATTTCCTAAATCAAGTAATATTCATTAACTTATTTGTACATGAACAATATTGGGAAAAGTTTAGTCCAAAATACACGTTTTGCATTGGTCGAGCAGAAATCCTGTACATCAGAAGTTACAAATAAATACAATAAGACCTCAGCATATTTGTACACCCAGGCTGAGACCTAGCCTCGACCCTGGCATGTCATGCAAAGACATGACAAACATACGATACAATAGTTTGGAAAGAGGTTATCTCCAAGTCCAATACAGTATAATGTTGCACAGAGATCACATGAAAGCACTAAGAACAATTTTTCTGCCATGTGACTTTCACAGGCAAATAGAAGGATTTACGGCTGTATCAGGGTGAACATCCTTATGAACATTCACAGATCATTATAGGTCAAAAAAGAAGAAATTGCTTAGCAACAGAATTAGATGGAGAGAGAGAATGAAGACACAGAAAACTTAAGTTCTTCAGGACAGGAGTACTTCAAGAATGGTGTTCAAATATAACACATAAATCGCAACATGCTACACATCAATGTAAGTGCAAGAGAAAAGATAGGTAGCAAAACTTTTAGCAACACATTTCAAGGTAATCAGTTCACCACAGCACACACATATGATTTAAAAGAAGATAGTAACGACCAATAAAACGTAAAATGAAAGTGGAGATAATTCTTGAGAATCCTGGACTGACATGATTTGATGAATCACTCTTGCTTATTATATTTTGATATGATCTCATTAAGATTATTCAATCGATACTCATTTATATAGTTATATTGACTGGACAATTCATATTTCGTAATAATAATTTCAATATAAAAATCGTAAAAATAATTTTAAGATAAAAATCATAATGCATATCAACAATAAGACGAGGCGCTAAATGGCTACTCTAGCCGCATTGGCACTTTTGTGGAAACCTACTGGGCATTAATTATAACTTACATAATTGGAGTCCAGGTTAATAAACTCGAGATTTCTATCAATCCAATTCCAATAACGTCAACAAATCACTACCAATCACAAGAAGCAATAAACCTCATTCTTGAGCATTATTCTCCAAGCTCAGGCTAAATTTTAAGATATTATGAGCATTGTCACTGCAGCAATATGCAATCTAAATAAAGTATATATATTTAGATTGCAAATGACAAACAAGTAGTTTTTTTTCAAAAACTGCCTACATCCATGAAAATAATTTAACTAAAGTCCACTTTGCATCAGACTTGAGCAAGTTATCTTTAACGTATTAACGATTTCCAAATTGGTAAAACCAGTGACATGTCTTACAAAAGATGTTACTAAAATGTAATAGAGATGGGATAAAACATTATACTTGGGTCCAAATATTGAAAAAATTGAATAACATTGTCCAAGCCAATGGTCAACATGGACAATTAACATTTTTTATAATACCACACAAGATTTAAAACTGTATGGAGATTTGGTTTCCGAATCTATATCTGGCACAAGTTCCATATGTCTTAAAGCTCTTGAAAGTCAAATCTTTATAATAGGAACATGTAATACAGATGCAAGGCCTCATTTGGGGACCATTTGTAGTGTCGTAAAAAAGTTGCTAATAAACTGTTGCCCACTCATAATTAAATCATAACATACGTGTATATCCTTCCCGTTTACACTTAAAAGCTATTAATCGTAAACCTACAAATGAATCTAGTAAATTCCAGGAACTTCCCCTCAAAATCAGAACTCCAAGAATTCTGGCAAAGTTATAGTAGTGCAGTGAAAAGAATAATTACCTTTATGAGTTTTGTTATGAATAAAATGGGCACTGCATAATATAAACTCTAACTTTAGCCTGCCACCTGAATAAATGTTATCAATCATACTCTAGTTTTGTATAAAACATGAGTAGAATTCCTCGATCATTGCATTAGTTAGCCGTTGTATAAAGATCTTCGACATTTTCATAACTATATAAACAAACTAGACTGTATGCTGGCGATTTTAATAATTATATCTAGATTGAATAATTTATTTACACAAAATTGAAAATTAAGAAGACTAGAATCAACAAGATGACTTCACTTCTGGATTACCGTATTTTACGGACTATAAAACGCACCTTACTTTTTTAACCAATTTAAAAAAAAAAAAAAAAAAAAAAACAAGTATTATTTAGACTTGAGCATGACACACCTGAATTTTGGAGGCAATTTTTGAAGAAAAAAGTGCGTCTTATATATAGTCCGTAAAATACGGTACATAAAAGGGATTTGATGGACACCAATTTCATATAAAGAAAAAAATTCAAAGGTATTAAAACAAATGTGTATTCCTTTAAAAATCGAATCCACACAATGAACTTACGTTCACGCTGTTTGGAATAAAGTGCAATCACTTATTAGTTTTTACTTTTTGCAAATCTTTTTAAGTAGTTTATTATGAAAACGAATTTGAAATATTACATCAAAACATCTGTATGCATTCAGTTTTTTATATACTATAGACGCTAAACAACATGCACAATTAGTCTTCAATGCTTAAAAAAACTTAATTTAACATTTAATTTTAACATTCAAGTATCCTGGAATACTATAATAACTGAACTAAGCTTATCCTATTCTGACTGGGATCTACTAATCATTCGTTATCAGACGACACTATTGGTCATGATAACTATAGGAAGATCGGGCTTGGGAGCTTCTTCAGGTTTCCGATCACATGTCCATCGAAATTAAGTGTCCGTTTTTTGGAAATTTCTGACACATCACATGTGATCAATACGGAAATTACACACGGAAATAATGAAGTTAATCATAGCAAGCCCATTTCATTTGATATACCGTAGAAGCCTTAATTCTCGCTGCATTTGTAATTAAGGTAAAAAACAGAACAGATCGCGTGGTGCACCTCAACACGTTAAATAAGAATCTCGTCAAAATTTGCATATCATTTGGATGCAATAATTTTGCAATTGACCTTCATAATTACAAGGATTCTTCCAAATCTGGCTTAAAAATTTCGGTTCAGCAGAAACCGATGCACGTTTGTAGGGTTTTCAGTCACCCTTCCATCACCACAAAATTTGTCCAATGTGATCATAAATTAATCACGGAGAAACATGTTCACTCGATCATGGTACCAAAGCCTTCACGCTTTATTCATGAAGTAGAAACCAGAACAGCTCGTGTGGAACTGATACACCTCACCACAACTTCAAATAATCTCTACAATATTTGCATATTATTTGCATGGATTCCAGATCTGCATGGTTATTGGTTCTGCAGTACCTATACAAAACCCACGTAAACAGGTGTGTTGACTGTGTTCTGAAACTCTATTTCACCATCACCATGCAAATGGCTGTGGTGCACATTTGTATAAGCTTTTTGTTCGCCCTTCCATCGAATATTATGTGTTCAATATGGTGTATTATATCAGACGTGTCCTACGTAATTGCAAAATAACTCGGATTCAATCATTTTGGATAACAAATATTAAAAATAATCATGCCCAACTGTACAAATCATGTGATGCATTTCAATAACACATGCACCCAAATCAAGAGCAATTAATTGGATGCACGTTGCGCACTATTCGTGCACGTGCCCATCGTCAGGACCTGCTTCATTATGTGTATAATCCAATTACATGGCGCACTGTTCATCCTGTATTCCTATGGATAAACAACAACACCAACAAGTACGGAAAAGTATTTTCCGTAAAGTAGGCATTGAAGACGTTGAGTTCTAGTCACGCGCCTGATGGCCATAAAAAGCACCTAATTATGTAAACAAGCGCACCGTCAAGGCGCACGTTCCAAACTTCGTCTTCGAACATATCAAACGGGACCAAAATTCCAAATATAGCCCAATTTTAAAGCAGCACTATAAAAATACCCCTATAGGATCGACACCAAGTTTTTGATGCACAAGATTGGCTCGAATTTCTGCCAGTTTTTCAAAAGAATTTCCGAGATTCTCAACGTCACATGCCATGCTCGGCAGGGCGCGTTCGAGAATCGCCTACATATACAAGACTAACTTGCCTATTTTTTAGATTTTGAACCCCGAATTGTGATGGTGATCGGTGTCACGTACCTTGGCGAGTCGGACAATTCCTCGTTTTTTCCTTGGACTTTGCCGTTTTTCTTTCGGCTATTGAAGAGTTTGTTCAAAAGCGCCATGTTCCACTAGCTCATCATCATCACATGACTGAAGGGGATTCCGACATTTATTATAGAATGGGAGGTTGATTATGATTGGATAACGTAGGTCACGTGCACGTCAGAATCACATGCTACACCGTCATCACGTCAATGAAAAAAAGGTGCGGGCGGAATGTAGGGTGTCCCGTAAATACAAAAAAAAATTAAAAATGTTTTTTTTAGACTATATGTGTTCATTGTCACCCGTGTTTGCCAACATCGGGTGCGTAATAAGCGCGGAAGATATTTATATTCTTCATAAGATTCAAGTAAATTATCTGCAATGACTATGACTATGACTATGACTATGACTTGTAGCATTCCCTTTGAGACGGGCACTCACTAGGAGTCGCTACGGTG
>JAQGBW010000796.1:0-33753 GCA_034698625.1 Julus scanicus | reverse complement strand
AATGTTTCACAAAATGGCCGTTTTCGAAACATTGATTCCTGGACAAACCAAGATGTTTTGTGTATGTTTCGTGTTTTATAAATGTTTTGTTTGGTGCGTACTTAGCTTAAAAGGTCTCAAACGCCAGCAATGTTGCTAAGCCGGAATAAGACGTGAACCATATATGTATAGAGGAAATGAAAAATGTCAGAACGAAGCAACCCGGACATAATTTCACCAGTTTTAATACTGAGTGAAGCAAAAGAATGACTGTCTGCACCTCTGAAGAAAATAGATACAGTGTGCTGTGTAGAATGATGGCACTGGGCCATTCATTGCATGGCAGCCGGTAGATATGGCGGCTTCTTCATTCAATTGGATGACATGTCGTTCTTCATCTAAGATGGAGTTTCTACCCCTTTGCACACATCAGGACCGCGATCCATCATGCAAAGATGTGTTCTTGTCGGTGGCTATTTCTGGCTGCCTGTCTTTTGGAAAGTCAACTGGAATCCGTTACAATGTGTTTGTCGCTCTTAAACTGTTTTTGTTACGCTGAACAAGACGACACATTGTTATGCGGTGAAATTATTTTCTCGTTTTTTTGGAGGTCGTGTGTTTGTAGTTGCGAAAAGCGCCATAGCCCAATGTAATTATCTTGTAACATCATCGCAATTAAATTCCTGAGTGACAGAAATGAAGAATGGAACTACCCTGACTGGTCTCACTGGTGAGGGATGGTAGAATGGCGCGTACCTTTTTTTTTCTGGCTTTCTAATTGGCCGCTAGCTATACCTCGGAATGTGCAGGACACCTTTGCAAATGGATGCTGGGACTGTGTAGGATACCCTAAATTACACCTGCCTTTAATACTATACGTACATTGTTCTGTGTTATTGTCTACTCTATAGATTTAAATTACAGTCACTGAAGTTTTCTGTTACATTAATGACATAGAAAAAAAATGCACTGGAAGAACCTAGATCATGTTTTTTTAAGTTCTGTATCTGAGGTATGATGGCTGTTATTCAGGTACTCTTGCAGCTTATAGGACCTCTTACTGGTGAAATGATCTAAAACTTTAAGCCTCCATAACGCAAGTATAGTGTATATTAAAGTACAGAACAAATCGATATATAGTTCAGTTATACAGTCTTACTTGTTTTTACTTTAATTAATGTGAATAAACAAAGAACGACTTGGATCCATCGATGGCTTTTATATCATGATACCCTCGTTTCTGTAAGAAAGTTAATCAACCTTTCAAAATAATATTTTGCTTTCGGTATTTCAAACATGTTTATTTGCTTTCAGTTTGAAATTAGCTTCAAATATAAGGTAATTGCATGTTTAATAATCATAGCTGATATAATTAATTTTCGGTTTCATTAAACTGCAGATACCGAATTTGAAAATAGATTGAGATTGAAGTTGTGTTAGTTATATTTTAATGAAAGAAATATAGAAATTCAAAAAATGTGTGTTCTTCTTTCATATACTCTTTCCTAGAAGGTGGTGCCACGATTTCATGTTATCAATGACAAGAAACTTACTATCATGTTTTTATTTCAGATTAAAACCCTTGTGCAGTTCTATTAGCAACACGCCATTCTAAGCTTTCCCCAAGTTGGCATTGTGAGTCAAAAAATATTTTATCTAAAATTCTGGAATTCCCATTTTCAATTTTGCCATACATTGTATATTTTTAAACATTGTTTGTAATTCTATGTAAGATATGATGCAAAGGGTTAATTGAGATTTGCATTACGTTTTCACAGCATTTCTGAAAATGAGCATGTACCATTTTTAACGAAAGTATAAGCACAATTTTTGAAATTTGTATCTGTAGTCTTGTTTTTGGCAACATGTTGGTATGGCAACGATAGGACTCTAAATTAGCAAAGTTTGCTCTGTATTTTGGATAAAAGGTTGACCTTTTTAATTTTTTTCCCCCATTTTTCTTTTCAATGTTTTTTTTTAGAATTATTCATTAAATGATAATAATGAAAAATAATGAGTATGGAAAAAAATAATAAGTCATATAGGCACTAGACAAATGGCATCATTTTGCTTATTGCCTACACAGGTCATGTATGGCATTAAGCGAACATGCTATCCTTATCGTATCGTTTTCACTACAGTTGTTCATCGCTTGGAAATACTGGCTACAAATATTGTTAAAAAATTATGACTATTATTATTATTTTCAAATAAAATAATCCCCCATTGTGGTGGAGGCGCTGCTTACCACCTGCCATAGACGACAGCTGGGGGACACCAGCCAATGGGGGAGAGACTCACGGTCGACACTCTCATTTAAATCGCAGGACTTCAGTAACATATTCGAATGCCATGAAGGGTCACTGAGTTGCTTTTGGATAATTTTTTTTTCAAAATTTAGGGTCGGTTACTATTATTCTTCCAGTGCAACACAAAGTGGGTTCAATCAGTACACTGCAGTTGGTTTAAGGTCATTTCAGTACTTAACGTATGCAAATAAAATAACAGAAATTGGCCATCCACCTCTATAGCTTACCTGTATTACAACATTTTTTAATCGATAAATAGTATTATCGATTACTCTACCTATACCGATAATGGAAATTTTTTGTGCTAATGCATAGTTTTTTTTAAAAAAATTATTTGATCGGCAAAACTTCCCTTTCCTCATACAGAATGATTCTAGGGATTTGAGGTTTGTATGGAAATTTTAACAATTGGCGAAGTAACATTCAAAATTCTAAAATTCCAATCTGTAATTCTTTCTAAAGTTTGTTTATTAAAATTAAACTAGAAAATTGTAAAATTCAAAATTTCTAAGATTATATATAGGTAAGAGCCCTTTCTAAGTTACAACCTAAATTTCGTTACATTACATGATGTTGGTAGGCTTCCAGGCGCTATGATCCATAATCAAAAATCCACTCAACGTGATAATTAGACAATATGTTTAAAAAAACAGCATTACATTATAAACATTTTTGCAATACAGTTTAGGACCCATTTACAGTTGTTAGTTTTGTATAGATGTAAATGCCTAAAATGTGAGAAAAATGAAAACACGTGACACTATTAATACATGTATGGTATAAGTATAGTTTTGTGAAATTAAATGGTGTTTTCGTGCCACCCATATCCCTAGTAGGCTAATGTGCGAGATGTTTTTGGGCACCCCGTTCAATTTTCTTAACTGGCTCTTTTTCCAATTGTAATTGGCTACTTTGTATTCAAGGTGGCTCTCGTTTTTCCTAGCGCTTGACGAGCAGACAGCGCCTCCTATCGTCATTATAAATAGCAACATGAAAGATATAAATATGCCTTAAGAGTTCAGCAGTGTGGATTTTGCGCCCATAGGGGAAAACAAGGAGGACGTGCTGTAGATTTTCATTACTCTACTCCTGCTCAGGTGTGGATTCTACGAAAATTAAAAATGATTGCAGCTTATATACGGTAAACGCCGTGTAGGTTGAAAAAATAAGCTGCACAAACAAATCTAGATGTGCCGTGCACGGTGCGACTAGCCCGAAAGGTCATTAGCCAATATATCAGAAGATACTAGATAGAGAGATTTAGCTCGAAAGGGTAAATATTAAAATATTATCGGTCATAACTCATAATCCGTTTCAGTGTCAAAAGATTTGTTGGAGCCGGGCTGATCTAATTTAAGAATTTGAAATCCGCAGACTTCTATACATTGTACATAAATCAAAAAGCTTGTATTTATACTAGCTATCAGGTGTACTATGTAGGTGTGCCCTGGGGAGATTCTTGATGGGTGGTTGGGTATGCATGAACTGCTTTTTGGACGGAAAAGGACCATGGTTTTTCATGCTGGTTGTACTAGATCGATAAAACGAAATCAAAGACTATTATCGATAATAATTTTTGATTTTCGTTATATATTTATGTTTGAAGTCTTGTTTTTAAACAGTGGCCCCATGGGTAAGATTGATAAAAAAAATGGTTTTGGTGCTGGTGGGGGTTATATGGTGGAAATGTCAGGTTTGTTATCCATTCCAAAGTACTTGTAACTTCAGATTACACTTCACTAATTTGTTTTTAAATATCAGTGCACGTAGCACCCAACCCATCTTTGAGTAAATAGATGGCGCCGCGTATGGGTTGGTCGAAACTTAGCTCAAAATCACAATATTTGACCATCACATATGTTGTTATTCAACGATTGCCAATTTACCTCTTTCGAAAACCAGTTACATTAACATTTAAATTAAACGAGATTTTGCACAACTGATCATTAAAAGTTCGTTTAACATATAGT
The DNA here is from genome assembly GCA_034698625.1 of Julus scanicus. Taxonomy (NCBI): domain Eukaryota; kingdom Metazoa; phylum Arthropoda; class Diplopoda; order Julida; family Julidae; genus Julus; species Julus scanicus. The sequence continues at coordinate 29,495 of JAQGBW010000796.1, read as the reverse complement.
CTAATGAGTTGACCCATCAAAGAATTCCGGGATTAAAACGACACATTAGATAGGTTCGAATATGCGAAAAAAGTTGGGTTTTTTTTGGTTTTTTTGTCGAGAAAATGTTGAGAAGCACACAACATGGTGTCCCAAGGAACTTCTCGTCCCAGTTCACAAATACATGTCAAAATGCAAGCTGAAAACCGATTTTTTTGGACTTATACATTATTAAAGTCTTTGTTTCTCAAACTTGGTAACTCAGTCGAGCATTAGGCCCATGTTGGTTTGACCATTACTTTGCAGAGCTTTAGGTCCAAGTGATTTGGCTGGCATCTTATTGGACATGTTTTCTGTTTAGGATTTTAACCCATATAAATACCTATACATGACCGCATGTATATGGTCATATCAGAAATGTACAAAGTACAATCTTTCACCTGCTTTGACATGACCTTATCCACATACCAGATGTGGCCAAGTTTTGATATGGTCATTGCACTAGCTCTTTTTCCGGTATAGGGAAGTGGCCCCTAAATTGCCGGTTAGCTATTCTGTACAATACGCGCACATTTATGCTTTCCTGATCATGGGGCCACATAGGGGAAGATGAACAGTGGTCCTATTATGCGGATGGTCACATTAACCGTAGCATATTGCTTGGCGTCAGTAATTAGTTGATCATTTTAAGGCACCGTATTTCACAAATTCTATAAGCCATCGAGTGTAAAACGCAAAAAGCTTTGATTCTATATAAGAAAACAGATTTTTTTGGATATCTTTTTAATTTACTAATAATAACTCAGTGAATCACACTAAATGTAAACAATGCACACATGATGAAGGCACATTCAAGCGCATCATTACAAGTTATTCTATGTACGAATCTGGACGCTCAATATTGTTGACCACTATCATATTCCCAGATACAGGCGACAACGATGTTTCTGGATACTTGTAACCGATGATTATAAGACGCACCTCATTTTTAGAAATGTTTCTATGTGAATTAATTGTCGAAGTACGGCAGTATTTATGTTTATGCATATATTCGTATTTTGCACAATGGACCCAAATATCCAATGGTCCATTAGCAAGAATATACCGTATTTTTAGATTAAAGTCCCAAACGTGTGCTATAGGAACTCAGAATCATGAGTTTAACGGGGCATGGTGCTTGCAGCTATTTGCCACCAAAACTTATTTTAACGCAAAACCACGGTCGTGATTTGGAATTAAAGGCGAAAAACGGCCCGAAACCGCGATACCCTTTTCGGCAGGCGTAGCCGACGCTATACAGAGAAAAAAAGCAAAGTTTTGTTCGTATTGGGCGTTGAACGGGGTCGTTTTGAAGCTGCAAAGAAAGCATTGAGCGAACGCAGCCTTGTTCCCCTCCCTGTGCTTCGATATCGCCGCTTCCCCGTTCTGAGCGCGGTTGCAGCGGCTTGCACCGGCGGCCGTTCCTCTCAGTGTGAAGGCGAGCGTGGTCTCTGTAGGACGTCCAGCGTCGCGCTCACTTTCGAAACATTTTCGCGTGTTCTGGATTTTTCACTGGATTTGCCCGAGGAGAGATGCAGCCTGGAAGACCATTTGAAATCTTCCTGAAATTCTGCGTTTTAAATTGCGGGTTCAGCATTGTTCCTGAACTGTCCGAAGAACAGGAACACCAGCGCTTTTGGAGCGCTGTGGGAATAAGTTGTTGCCGTATTACGGACCTGTGATAAAGCAATATTGCACGTGTGGCGGAGAAGATCAGGTGTTCTCCATTTCAATCTTTCTTTGCGGATTATGAAACGGATTTTGCGACGTTTGTCTGCCGTGCGACATTTCACAAACATGGGATAAATTTTGATAAAACCGCGCGTATTGCATTTTTGTTGCTTGCCTGTTCTCCAACATTTGCACTTTACTACGAAGAACACTCGGAACGCGTGCTGGGATTTTGAACGCGACTCGTGTTCGAAACTTGCGGTCAATGTCAGCTGTTACTCTTGGGGAACGAATCCCCGGGTCCCAACTTTGTGCTCGACTTTCGGTTCCTCTCCGATGCCCGTGAAACGTGCGAAGAGAAATGCCCGTGATGAGATGTGACGCTCCCCGTCAGGTTGGGACACTTTCATTAACTTCTTATTTTGCATTTCCTAGTTTTGCAGTTTTACAGGAATTATGGTCTTTACTCCATGGTTTCGTTTCGTGAAACATTTGAATTTTTGCGGTCGTTTGCAGGGGCACTGTCCTGTTTGCCAGGAACAGCATGTTTTGGTAAGCTGTAACAAAGGTCATTGGTCATTGAGATCCAATTGTTGGCTGTGCATGGGTTAAAGGCACCCTGAAGCCCATACGGAAACGGGACATCACGATTTCAGCATTGTGATTTGTGGAATAAATTCCGTTTAGGGTTACCTGCACAATTTGCTGGCTATGTGTCTAATCCAAAATATACCCATGTTCAGATTTGTTTCTTATGTTCTATAAAATATTGATGCGAAAATTTAAAGGTTTCCGCATAGATTGGGTTATGGGAACTTTAGTTTTTAACATGGGAATATGAAATTGCAAGGATGCAGTTTGTGCAGTAACTTATTTTAAGTGTTTCCAATAAGTCGGTGCTTCCTACATGCAGTTTCAATTAAATTAAAACTTTAAAAGTGGTTTAGTACATTTTCAAAGGAATCGCACAGAAGAATTTCGCAAAACTCTGTTTTATGCAAATGACCAATGTTAAATTAACCCTTATATGCAGTAGTTGATGACCTCTGCTGACCATCAGCATTAATGTGTCGATGGGGTTTTGGAACAATTAGTGCAAATAATGAATCATCTGGATAGGCCTAATTAATTGTTCAGTACCATTTGCACTCCTTTCCGTACAAATTATACCATAAGATGGCGCTTCCCCGACTTTAGTATTTTTGCTTCAGCATACTATACACTTCAGCAAACTTGTACATGTGAAAATAAATGTTCTAAAGGCTTATCTCCAAAAGTTTTAAACTTATCTTTATCGTCCCTTATGGTCAAATCGGAGAATTATGTTTACTTAATGTATAATAATAGTATAATGACTGCATGCAAATACGCTGTATATATATAGGGTGTATACAGCAGCCAATTGAGGATCGGGAAATTAGTTATTGAAAACTCAGGAATTATGCTTGAAATTCGTGTTAAACACCAGTTTATGCTTACTGCCCGTGTCGGGAAATTTCCGGTAATCGGAAAAATCAAATTCTCTAGAAAAATGTTAACACTTTTTTTGGAAAAATCTTAAAGGAGTTGTCCTCGAAAATGTAAGTGGTGAACTTTTATTGAAACCATTGAAATGTGCTTGAATTTTGTGCAGCAAATTTATACAGGACACCCTAATAGTGCATGTCATTAATCCCTGCACAGTAATTCATGCACTTATATAAATTCACATTGTTTATCTCATAAGTTGTGAATTTGAGCGAAAATCACATTTTAAAGGAGCCCAAGTGTAGAATTCAGTATATAGAAGGGGTCAAAAGACCTCTGCATGGACAGTATACTAAAACCGCATGTATACCTTAATATGATGCATGCACGTGTATATACGATTTTAAACTGACAATCAGCTATTTTTAAACAAAATCTCAAATTCTATATATGCATTATTGGACATGCATGCACAGCTATACTTTATTCGAATAGATTGTCTACCGCTTTATACAATATTTTAAATGAATTTGTAAATATATATACATTGTACGCCCCAACTCTGCAAGACGTTTGCAGCCTGGTTAATCGACCCAAATTGCTGAAAATTGTTCCCATTTTTTCTCTCTTGCATATTTGAAAATCGATATGTGATCCTTAGTTCTATTTTTTTTATTATTTATGTCAAATATATATATCTTATCGAAAACGGATAACATATGCATGTTTTGAATGCTTGATTATCTTTTATTTTGGATAATACGAGATTTCTGCTAAGTTTAAGCCTTTCGAGCTTTGTGGCTTGTGAACGTGTGAGTTTTAGCGAGTGTACCCTGAACTTTACTATACACCTTAAAACGTATTGTGGATACAAGAATGTTTGAAGGTATATAATTAAATAAATATATGCTGTGGTCTTAATCGCAGAATTAAGAAACAAATTGTCTGCAATTTGACATGCTTGAGAAATTAACTCTTGGCCATGCAGTTTTTAGTCAATAATACCAACTTTTTTATTCACAATTTTTTTTTTCATTGTTTGCAGTTGGAATATATTTTTGCTCATTAAGCACGTTGTTGTCATATACCACATTGTTATTTTGGTAAATTTGGGTTATATTTATCCATTTTTGGCGTGAATAAAACTTCCCAAAACTTATGGCAGAAATGAATCCAATCCTCGAATAAAAATTATGAATCATATTCAAATTTTTCAAAAAAATTCTAATCTTAACTTTGTTAAATGTGCTTATTACAGAGAGTTGGAAAAAGTGTTTATAATTGCGTTTGATGGTCAAATTGTTGGCTTGCCTCATGCCACTAAATACTGCGAACGACCCGACAGTTTTAAGGAAAGACATGGGGACAAAACGCACGGCTAGGTGGCAGCACTGCCTGCGCTCAATTTGCTCACGTTGTGCCGTTGAATATGAACTCGTGTTGTACATGTCGTAGTAGTTTTGGTGAATGATAAAAATATGCAGAGCGTGGGACGGTTTTTATTTTGCCAAAATGTGGAAAATGTGAAGGGAGCATTAGGGAAGTACTAAGCGTGTTTACGAGTCGCTAGGATAATAAAAAAAAACTGCGACATGTACTTTCCCTCATTTTAATTCCAAAGTGTGATACATTTATACGCATATAAAGCAGCGGAATGCCTTGGCCGATATCTTTAAATATGTATCATGTACACTAAATATTTTCTGCTCTATAAATAACTGGAGCGTGCACGTAATAGGGCCAAATGCCCAAAATTATTTTTTTGTCTGCTTTGTTTTCTGATACAAGATCGACAAAGGCTTTGTTTTCAATGTTTCAATTCGAATGAAATTAAAGACATGAATTATACATTGGAAAACAAATTAGGATAATGAATATTTACTGTGTTTTTTATGTAACGAAAATAATTGAGTTTGTTTTGGCGACAGATGGCACATTTTCTGTACAGTATATAGTTTGGAATTTAATTAAGTTAAGGTCATTTTGTATTCGTGTATATGGCGAATTTTTATGCTTAAGAATATAGTGCATCCACGAAACTTTGTTTTGACTTGGGTCAATTTCTGGTACTTTGCATTCTACTATTTAGGGAACTTTACTCACGTGATTTTGCTGTATTGCATTCACATTGCAAAACGACATGACTTATTAATATTCTGACCATAACAAGAAACAGCGTATATATATGTTATAATAATATTTTTTTCCGCAATGCTTTAGAAGATATGGCCCCTGTAATTTTTTCCTATATCAGCAAATACGAGTATATATATATTCATGATTTTATATAAAAAAAAAATCTTCAAAAGCTCTTCATGTCTGCTTTATTGATGACTTGAGTTAACGTGTTGTAAAGTGCCTATTTTGGAAAAGCAACATGTATAACACAACGACGGACTAGTTGCATCTTTAAAAAAAATGTGGGCATATACTTGGTACCCTCGATTTTTTTTTTCTTTATATTCTTTATGTTTCTACAAAAAAATTAAAAATGAAAAGTTGCCACAAAAAATATGAAAAGGGTCGATGCTTCTTTCCCCTTCTTAAAAGAATTTCTGTATTCAGAAATGAATTTCTGGTTTCCATGCAGTTATAAATTGCCTAAAGCAAATTTCCCCCATCAAATTTGTGCGCGATATACATTATAATTGTATACATACTGTATATTCAAGGGCCGTCTAAATTTCCCAAAATATCCTAGATCAGCCATCTCAATTAGTTTGGCATTAAAACGTCGCACGATACATAAATGCACAATTATGTGATCCAAAGACCCGTGAAGTTCACTTTTCATAGAAAATGCTTTGGTTTCTCAGGACACGAAAACGTTGGCAAAACATCGGGTGGTATAGTCACTTAAAATAAAATACAAATCCTAAACATAAGTATAACATGTATTCATAATTTTTATGATAAACTTAAGTTTTGAATATTGCATCATATTTTCTCAAATCTCTTTTCCAAATACACTATTTAATTCTGCATGCCCCAGATGGTTTAAAAAAATACAACGTTTCCGTGTCAAATTTTAATAAATGTCAATGATCAAAATATAAAGTTGAATTTGACCATTATAGAAACAAAGCAACATTAACTTCGTAAAAGTTTTTTTCAATTACACACATGGTTATAATATTGCAAAAATATATTATTATACCTATACCGAATTTCTTGGAAATCACTGGTAAATACGTGTATGCCATAAACAAATATTTCAAAAATGCTTACACATAAACGGCTTATTAATGCACGAATGTTGATTTTGGGGGGAAAAGCAACAACATATATGCATATTGTGTAGTTGCATGGGTGTTGTTTTTTATTCAGCAGAAATGTACATTTTATCTTAAAACACTGAAATGTTTCTTTTTGTAAATATGTAAAAAGCTGAAATAAAAGGGTTCTTCCCTCCCTCACCCCTTTCAAAGTAGGAAACAGGCCTATCGCTAGTATAGATATTATTTTTCGTTGCTTTCCCCCTTTATCTCTTTTACGCCTTTTTCTGTATATGGAAGTTATTTTTTTTTAAGACGTCTTGTTTGATTTCGATAAGAATGTGGACATTGCTGTTTTTCGAGTTACATTGACGTGCGTTATATGCATTTGAAAATCTAATATCCCATATAGGAAATGAGTTTATTGTGGATGGTTCCTTTTTATCAGTTTGCTAGATTTTTATAAACTTACATATGATGGTGTGTATACAGACACTTTATTTTCTTTAAAACCTACTTTAAGTTGGCATTTTGATATCAAAGGGTGAATCCGCGCTCTTTGCCTTAACTTTTTTCAGGCCTACTGTTCATGTCTGAAGTTTTATTTATTTTGTAGTTTTATTTTTTAACACGAATAGATATGGTTATTCTGGAACTATATGTATGAGAATATTCTTTTAGCAAATGTTGACTAACTATTTGCTCCTTCTTTCGCTGCCTGATATACTTTAAACAATTCAAAAAATTATACGATAACCACAGCAGTAATGGTGCAGAATAACTTCAACCAAAATCTAATATACGACACATGGATTTCCTCATTACATAGATGCATTCTTTCTTCGAACTCTTATTAAAAATTGTGTTTCACCCTAACCATATAATCACCATTGTTAACATGGTTAGGATGTTAGATATCGAAAAACTTGATTTGTCATGTAAAAAAAGTACTTTATACTTTAGTGAGTTATATGCATGATTAGTAAATGTTGTATACGAGTAAAAAATAATACATGTTTTGAGAACTAATTGTGATGCATATAAGGCTAAGTTGTTACAGGAAGTATAAAATTAGTTATTTTTTTTTTAATCAGGCCAGAGGCATCAACGGTCGAATATCAGGTGCTATTAAAGAAATTACATTAAATTCAATAACAAACTGTTCATCTTATTGCTTCCTGAAATTTGCTGATATTCTTATTAGTTCAACTGCGAAAATCGCATTACAATATGAAATATAAAATTCTTGATGCACATGTATCACCGCGCCATCTAGTGCCTGGCAAAGCAAACTCAAACAATTCTCCTGTATGTATTTCGACTGCTTTTCAACATATATATATATATATATATATATATATATATATACATAAGAAAATCGAAATATTTAACACGGCATACGATCTTTTAAGTATTTTTTTATGTGATCCGACCATCAATTAATCATTCTGATTCTCCTATAAAAAATGCTTCCAATTTTTATGTGAGTGAGTTAATTAGCAGTGTTACCGATTTCCGTAAAAATAGTCTTACTTTGTATTAACTCAGAGCACTAATTCCCCTGGGTATTACTATGGTAAAAAAAAAGCTTTTAATAGTAGTAGTTATACGCCAAAATCTGTATTATGGCCTATAAAGTAAATGTTACATAATGTATAAATGAATATTTTACCCTATTGTTGGGTCTTCCTCTTAAAATAGGTAGTGGTAATGAAATCTGTATTTGTAATGTGTATTGCAAAAGCAGGTGCTTTTGCTACGGATGGCGTTATTTTTGTTTTATATATATATTTTTTTTTGATATCTGCTTTATTTATTGCTTCATGTGCATTATCCTTGGAAATACCAATCGCCCCACCAGATCGATGTCAATCAATGTAGATTTAATTACAATTTTTCAAAATGATAGTAGTTAATTTTTTTTTCTAATCTTGGCTAAGACTTATCAGAAATTCAAATTCGTCACTCGACAGCTTGACCTTGATCGTTCCATATACATTATTTAAGTAATTAATTAACTTTCTGTTTGTCAATTGTGCATTTTATTTCACGGCGAAAACGTGATCAACTGTTCCCAATAGGCTGGGCTCAACCTACATTTTTAAAACGACAGTATTGTTTAGGTTTCGACAACATGATCTGAAGGCAAAATGCTTGCAAACAACCGACCGAGTTTTCCGTCTGGTGGCTTTGTTGATTATCACCAGTCTCTCCCCAGTGTCCGAATTGCAAAAAAAAAAAAAAATCATTTGAAATAGCATTATAACCTGTAAACTCTAAAATATATTGCATCATCGCAAAGAAGTTGCACCTTATTGGAGAATATGTTGAATGTAGAACCAGTACAATGCTCCAAAATGGCGTTTTATGCTACCTATACTGTAATTAAAATGTTTGATTAAAAAATAAACAACATACAAAAAGTGAAAAAATGAAAGAAGGTTCAAATTTTAGGTTTGTAAAATTCGTTTATTGCAGAAATTAAGTTATAAACTAGTGATGCATGCAAAAATGCCTCTAATCGATATCGAGTCTCATTAATTTAATACTGATCATGAAGCATCTGATGAATGTGGTAAATATTTAACATTTGCAGTGAACAAATGGTGAAAATGAAAAAGGATATGGGCTTATAATTTCAGTTCTGTTCTTATTGCAAGCTATTGCAGGCGTAATGCATGCAATTTGTGCTCTTGTCAAGCTTCAAATATGTGCTTAAAATTAAATTTTCTCCCCCATCGTTAGATGGCATCCTTGTACGCCACTCTTAATGTAAAGTCCTTGAGATTTGCTGCAGAATATTTAAGGAACTCACATTTAGATAATTTAAGGAGCCAGAAATACAAATTGATGCTTCACTGAATTACACTTTTATCTCCATCTGGTTTTATTTTAAGACTAATTATCATCGCATTATGTAAGGCTCTTAAAATCTAAAAAATAGACATCCACTTCGCAATATTCACGAAATACATAACATCCCATGCAGCAACATCATAAAAAGTGTTGTTTTTTTCGGGGGTCCAGCTTTTTTTTTCCGGGCGACAACTTGGGTTTTTTGGGGAGCGACTTCCTGCGGATATAGGCTTACTAGTGGATCCATTTTTTATTTTTTTAGCAAATTTTATTTGACAGTAATTTAAGGAGACATTCACTGAACTCGATAATCGTATCAGGCCTGCACCGAGACCACCATCGGTTTCGGAATTAACGTTTCAACTGACCCCCACCCTGCGCTTACCAGGCAGCCATCACTAATCAGAATTTGTTATCATTGAAGCTGAATGCCCAATGCACCAAAAGGAAAAATGAGATTTTTTGAAGGTAGTTTATATATTTGTAAGATAGTTATCTTTATTATTTGCTTTTTATTAAAGACGGTTAAGCCCTTATTTCATTGTTCAGCATCATTTATTAATATTTTTTTTGCAAACGAATAGATTATTTAAGCGTTTGGAATAAATTAATCCAAGTTAGTCTGAAACACTATACAAGTAGTTGACTTTTGCAAACTATTGCGCAAATATTGTCATTCACTTTTACTAATCGATACATTTTCAAGTCTATCTGGACGAGCATTTAAAAGATGCTAAAATGTGAAAATGTATGCATGTAGGTCTATTTCATTCAATTTAATATAAATTTGCGAGTAGCCTATACCAACAAAGTCATGTTGTATTTTGATGCTCGAAACGTTTAAAATTTACTATAGTACTTTGTTTGCTAAGGTTTTTTTTTTGTGTGAGTTAACTAGTTTTTCTCTGGAATTCAATACTGCTTCCCATTTGCTGTCTGCGGGGAAAAGTATTTCATTCCGCGGACAAAAACTATTTATTGACACAAGAACTGATTCTAAGGATTATTTGCCATATATAAATCCTTCATCAAATATCCAGAAGAAAAATAAAGCAGGCCGAAGATCTCTACTTTCAGCAATGAAAACACGACTGTGGACGAAATTTATGAGAATGACTCATGAACTTGGTGGGAAAAAACGATTGACCAACAGACACGAACAGACGTCTGGCGGACATGTCATACTTTTATATACACACTTTTGGCTGTAGAAAAACTTTGCAAAATGGCGGCCAAACATTCAAAAATAAGGAATGTGTTATTATTAGCAAAGACATATGACAAATGCTTTTGTAAACTCAATATGGAAAGTTTGATGAGGATTTTGACTTTTTGAAAAAATACAAAAAACAATAGAAGTTATAAATAATAAAGTTTTTTCTTTTGACAGGACAGCTTTTAAAATTAATTAGTATTAATATTTATTATTTAAAATATTATGCGTGCAAATTCGGTTAATGGCATATGTTTTTTGCATATATGCATTTCTCTAAAAGTTAACATATAATCACGATTTTAAATCTTGTGTGTTTGCTGATGAACTTTTTTTTGGAAAAAAAATGGTTTTTGGTTGATTCATTAGAATTTAGTGAAACACAAATTGTAAATATTCATTTTCTATAACTAATATATTCACAAAATATGTTCTGTGAATGGAATTTTACTTGTAAGCGTAGGGTGTAGACTTGAAACGTTTGGCATTGATGACAGGATAGCGTTTACGCAAGACTTAATGCGTGTTCTTGTCAAATATTTTGCTGGCTTATCTATTATTGCACGGTATGATTTATTGTAATTTTACAAATTTTACTAATAAACATTAATCAGGCAAAAGAAATGGTCAACCATGTTTGGTAGACTCGCGTGCTAAATAACATGTATCTGATGATTTAAATTAGTTGACCATCAGGCTATTTCAGATTTCTAAAATTGATGAACTTACTGGTATTTTGTAGTTCTAAATTAATGATCGACAGCAATTGTCCCCGGATCTTTAAGCCTGAGGATTTCTGGGAATTGTGTATAAGGAAGTGTAGTATTTTTAACCATATACTTTCTATTTGAGAAATATATTATCAACTACAGAGTAGTTTTCATTTGATGTTGTCTCATATGGCCAATGATTGATCAAGTTTTCAACTAAGTTAACTTAGTTGAAAAAGTTGAAATTGGATAGATTATGTTCATAAAATCATACTTAATGTATGCTGTTTGTATTTAACTAAAATTTGAATTGAACACATGCAGTGATGGCTGTTGTCAGTTATAAAATTGATTTTTATTTCACTTTCACATCTCGTGACCAACGTGTTTGCTCTAAATATAACCAATTTACACGTCGTTAATGTCAAAATTGGCAGATGATATACCCTTTAGTTAACTTGGCACAAATTTCATGTCAATTTTTTTATGGTTTAGAAAAGGTAGTTTTTTTTTTGTTTTTTTTCTTGTCCTGTTTAGCTAAAATGAAATTTTGGACTAGACGCTTAGGTAGTTAGATCCTTAAGGCTATATTAAGAAAATTAATTATTCAGTCTTGTGTATGAGTAATTAAGTTTTAATAATCAATTAGTGACATTGCATAAGTATCTGATAATTTAACGGGTCGTAATTCCACCGAAACCGAAGCATCCATAACCTTTACATCAAGAAAATGTTCATATATGCTTTGCTTTGTAAAAGTTGTACTATATTATAGAATAGAAAGGAAACATCCCAATGTGGATGTGCTAAAATTATTGATTATACAGGTGTATCTGGGTGGCAACTGGTAATGTTGACGATGCACCTCTGCTAAGAGGTTCAAAGTTTGATCAGATGTTAACTCTTTCAGGGTATGTACACGAACGCCAGCATCATCATTTATTTCATTTCTACATGGATTTTTACAAAAATATATATATAAAACTACAGTCTTCATATATTAAATATACACTTGAAGTGCAAAAATTCGACTCACCTGCATGAATAAAGTAAAAATGTGTTTTTCTCAGCAACCAAATGTCCAATTTAAAATCGGAAAATGGGTTTTGTAGACAATTTATTCCTGTTTATAATTCGTCTAGCGTGAAAAAGATTTCTGCTGAATTTCTCTGGAGAATAGCCCGCAACTCGTGCGGCTACTTCTGGTGGAGTGGCCATTTTATCGAGAAACCAATAATTAACACTATGTCTGGATATGTGTTTATTAAGCTCTGATACTCAAATTGCATTCAGAAACACTTACAGCCACAGGGGTGCAACGATGCATATTGTCATAAACAATGCAAATTTGGGTTGCTTTAAGTTCAACATTTTTCTCCTCAAGGATGCATCTGGAATTTTATAACAATTAAGTTGATTATAAAGTGTAATAAATTGTCTACAAAACACATTTTCCCGATTTTAAATGAGACATTTGGTTGTTGACAAAAACACATTTTTACTTGACTCATGCAGGTGAGTCGATTTTTTTGCACTTAAGTGTAGCTGAATATCTCTCGTGCATGTTTATATTTTATACTCTTTCCCAAGGCCTATCCTGTGGCCATAAATGCTTGAAATTAATACCATTTTTGAAATGTTGTTAGCATTAAAAAAATATATTATATTGCATAAACATGTTAAGATGGTTTTACCCTAACCAAAAATAAAGTGCCAAAACCTAAAATTAGTTGCTTAAGTTTTCTTAGCCTCAGGACTTTAATGTTAAAAAGTAAACTGTATGCTTTAAAATGGGTTTGGATTACATGAACATGGTTGTGTTTTTTATTCAAACCTGGAACTATGAATGCTTTTTCCTATTAAAATTCATCAAGAAAAGGTGTTCCACCCTTGATTTGATATTGTCCAAGTCTTTTTTTCCCCTTTTTTTCCTCACACTAACGTATCCACCCCCAGAAGCAAAGTCCCATCTGAAACCATGCAGTAAACTGCATCCAAGCGCTGCTGATGCTTCATATAAAATAACTCGAAAACTTGTTTTTATATAATATAAATAAATTTAGCTGAATTTACAATGAATTTGCTATGAATTTTGTGAAAGGTTTTTCAAGCAACCCCTTTGCCTGGCGGGCTTCCATCATTCAAGTTTGAATGCGAGAAATCAGCCGGACTACATTTAAGCATAAAATGCATCAGAACCTCACCAGGGGTCTCCCCCTTTTAAAAATAAGCAGGCTGCAAGGCTGGGTTCTTATTTTCAAAATATTGCAATAATAAACTTGATTAAAATATGCGGATTGGAAGTGACGTTTGAATTAACAGTGGGATCAAGCTCCTTCATTAATTCTATTTTTATATATCAACTTTTTGCAAATGAATGAAGGGTTGTAATGAATAAATCTAAATTATTGTACATTAAAAAAAAATTATGTTACAATACTATATTTTTAATGCTAAATATCCTTTACGTCCAATGCCATTTCAATTCTGTAAAAGTGCGTGGAGCCACTTGTTGAATTAATTGTTCCATCGACGTCATCTGAAATTTGAGTTAAGTTAGCGTCCTGTATTACGTAAGTTTTCTGTCTTGTAATAATTGGTAAAGTTGTCCAATCATAAGAAGCACTACAATTGAAAAATGTTAAAGGCACACATTGTAGAAGAAGCGCCGTTGGTTGCACTTAGTTGAAATCAGAGCCTCTGCAAAATGTCATAAATATGAGAAAATTTGTGGTAATTTCGGGAAACATTGATTACCGAATTTTTGTTTTATTACCACGTTCTTCGCACATGTAAACCTGCTTTCTCTCTTCAACCTCACGTTCGCCGCTTTTTAACGCATGTGTGTTGAAAAGCTAAAAAGGTCAAGCGGTGGCCAAATTTCATACAAATTTTAACAGCTTGTACGCGCCAGGGCGACCCCTCACGATGAGTATAGGATGCAGCTTTGGATAAGAGTTGCTTTGAGAATGTCCCAAAACATTTTGCAAATTCCAGTTAAATTCTCCAATGTGGTATTGGTCCTGTAATTTACACATTGGCACATCAACATAAAATACCATGAACCTTGAGACTGCTTTCTTCCTATAGGGCAGATAGTAATGTTCTTCAGTAGTTTTTTTCTCGGGTCATGGTTTTTTATTCAAATAATTTCAATCCCACAAGGGAAATCGGAATCCGATGATGAATATTTAGTTCTGATTTTCAAAAGCTGGTCTGGTTGACAAAAACATTGCAGGTGTCTTTTGGAAACCAATTCCACCAGTCCACATGCTGTGCTCCATTCAAACGCTTGGTACCAGCAAGCAGCTGTACCGATTCTCTGAAAAATTCATAGAAATTGGCATAATATGAATGGCCGGTTTTTTTTTCTATTTCATCTGAATTTCTACTGCCTTCTAAAAAAATTAGTGGTAGTATCTGATTGATTCCCAAGGTGTTTATTCAGGCGCCATCACAGAGTTGTTTTGACTTATTTCAAAATCTTGTCCAAATATTCTTTTGGTTGATTTCACTTATTTAGATGAAGTGAAACACTTGGTAAATATGCAGTTGTCAAAAGATTTCTTTAAAAACGCTTTTTCCGCTTCTTCCGAGCAAACTTTCCACTTTTTGTGAGCTTATATCCATGACAGCTCTCAATTTCTGTCTTTCCTAAAGAAAGTTTTCTTGATTTTTTTTTTCGCTTTTTTTATTTTGGTGCAACATTACACCCAGGTGCATTAAAGTAGGCCGTGTTGGTGTTTTTTTCGGCGCAGTTCTCCCATATCCTCATATATCGCATTATTTGTAAGTTTCTTTTGACTTTGTGGCTCTTGTCTCAAAAAATGGGGGAATTTTTGGCTCAGTATTTAGGTGGCTGTCAGAGGAATTTTTGTACTTCCAGAGTTAAAAGCAACTATTTTTATGCCAGACCGAGATTGGCTTTTGTCAGTTTGCCGACCATGTTATTTTTGTTGGAAGTTTTTTTTTTCTCAACCGTGTATGCATATTGTGCGCTTTTTTATATGGAGCAATTTATAGTTCTATTTGTATATGGAAAAAGGGAACAGGGTGACAATATGTTAACCTCCCCCTCTATGCTAAACGTTCACTAGTCGCCTGTGACTTAAATTGTATCCCAGTTATTCAAGTTTATGTAGGTCTGCGACCCTGGACTTAACAGACATTGTCAAGTCATATTGCCTGAATTCTATAAGCAAAAATTTAGGACATTTTTTTTTCTCGTTTTTTAACGTTTCACTATCTGATGGCCTATTAGTATTGACTAAGATGGCTCTCTAACAAAGATCTTTTTCAAGATCACAAATACTCATCCCTGTTGATAACTAGGGTGAAATTTTCAATCACATCCACTGATTAGGTCATTGCTTATAGATGAAAAAACCTTGGATTTGCGCATTTTACTTTTATATATTGCATACTTTAATTATTACGTTTTTCATCTATAAGGCACTTGAGAAAGTTTCAGGGTGTGGACCTTTTGGGAAGTGCACCTGGGAATGTCAATGTACTTTCTGTTGTTTTTGGACCAATGCTACCCCCTGCAGGTTTCTCACCATATTGTGGTTCTTTTGTTTTACTCACACGTGCCGATGTAATAAAACCGAGCTGAGAATGTTAGCTAATAAATCCTAATGAGATAATTTGCATTTTTTTTTAAGTCTCGTATATAGACTTCGTGCATGGAACGAGCTTCGGCGCTTCAGCTACTTGGGGAATAGAGCCAAAATGTGGCAGATGGGAAGTTCATTAAAAATTCAGATTAATAGGGATAATTAATCCCTATTAGGTGTGAAAAGTTGAACGTAAAGGGTAGCGCTGAAATTGTGTTGATACAAGGGAGGTATCAATGAGAGGGCGCTGGTAAGCATTTTAACAGATGGCAGTTTTGAATGTTCGTGTTGACATTTAGTGTTGGTCGAAAGTTACCATGTCCATGAGGAAAAGCAATTTTACAATTTGATTTCAACTATGTAATTAAATACTTCTTTGTATCGAATCCTTATTTTTAAACATGTTCATCATGGTGTTTTTGAAGATTTTTTTTATTTGGAAAATGTAGGAATAAATTTGTTTACGAGGGCTTAAAAATTATTCCCCTATGCAGATTTTCAACTTAATTATTGGGAGTGATGTCGTCATGATCGCCCCAGACTTTTATTCATATACGTGTTTACGATATCCACGTATTAAAATGATGGCACCATCAGTTTTCCCCGGTGTGTTTATTTTCCATTTTGGGTTTAATTTGATGATTCATTAATATACATGTTCAAATAGGGGTGTTTGTTAGTCATCCCTATTTTCTGATCAATGTAGAACGCCCTCTCACTTTTATATCCATTTTATTCAAATATTAAATTTCGACATATACATTTATGTATTCTAGTTGAAATTGTGTGTCAAAAGTGTCATATGGTTATTGGGAGATGAAAGGGGGAGTTGGGAAATGAACTATGAAAAATATTGTCGGTCGACCTACATGACTAAATTTTAATAATCTGGTTTTAATCAAGTCCACAAAACAATAAACTTCCAACTGCGGTTAATTGCTAGCCTATGAATAGAATTTTGTTAAAAGTATAATATGTGTGTATTCGGCATAATGTACCTACTGTATGTAATGTATGAATGTGGGTCTATACCAAATATCTATTTTTGAATCCCTTGACACGAATCATAGTCTAGGTTCATATTTGTTGTTTATGGGGAAGTGTGCCCAAAATTCCTTTTGACTAGCCTCTTTATACTTTATGCTTTATATGATTACTGCAGTAAACGTGCTGGCATAAACGAATTGGTGCGAAAATTGTGAAAATCTTGATTATCATCAGATGAAAACCATTTCTGTGATGGTTTTAGCACGAAAATTGAGGTCAAAAATATTAAAACAATAAATAAACAGGGCTTTATATAGGACTGCGTGTTCAATGAGGAAAATACTTAATTTGTCATTGTGTGAACGAACGAGTTTATTATTTTTGCACACTGAAAGGTCTATCAAATTCAATTGCTCATTTAGGACAAACCACCGATCTGTGGTGTAGAGATCGCATCTGCGATTTTGGACACGCAACTTTGCGAACGTAGCACAAAAGTGGTGCACTAAATGTGCATTTGCACCAAAAAAATTAAGGTTCAATGATGCACAAAGTACTGAAACACCTCTTGAAATTGCCAACAAAGCACTTTCCATAACAATCAATGCCTGTATTTGAAAACAGTGTTTCACCAGCCTTGATTTTTAATCATGTTTTTAAAACAATGTTGTTGTTAAGTTTAATATTAAAATCTGTGCGTTTGAAGGAAGTTAGGTTAAAGATACATGTATGTAACGTTATACATGGAGGGGGGTTTTGAAACAGTATATAGTGTGTACAACGTCTTCTATGGAATTCCCTTAAAATTTGAGGGCTGAAATATAGAAGTTTGGGAACCTTGGCATACATTGAAAACTTTACGTTTGGTAAGTTTTCTCTTAACTTCACTATGAGTTTCCATATTTTGGAAAACAGAAATAGCATTGTTTGACAAAGCATGAATGGTATAATAGGCGTCATAGAGATTTTTTTTGGGGGAATCAGCTTTAATTTAGCGTAGGACATTAAATCTAATGCTCGATAAATTATAAATCCTTGAAAAAACAAGGCAGAATAAAAAATGACCGACCAGACCACAATTAGTGGAAAACGTCAGATTTTTATGTCTTAATATATAATGGCTTCATTATTTCGTCTTTCGGAAATACAGATAAGTCCTAATGAACATTTTTTGTTGCTAGGACCCTTTAATCCCTGTCACCCAAACCCCCCCTCTCAATAAAAGCCCTGTAGGGGTCACTTTTGCGCACCTGTATTTGTCAAAAAATGAAGATAATCCTATAATTATTGGATGAAACGTTTTTTGTCCTATTTTTCCACATATTATACCTCTTGATTGTCTCGTTTTATCTTTTTGGTTCGATAACAAAAAAAAAGCCGTCTTTCAGGCACAAGTTATTAGGGAATTTGTTAGTTTGGCCCCTAGATTTCGCATTCGTTAAACTAATCAGTAAATGACCCCGCTACCATAAAAGTGGTCGCATTTACGATACCTCTAATTAATTTTTTTTTTAGAATTAACACGTTGCTGAACAAAGACGAAAAATCCAAATCCACTTAAATTTGAGAAAGTTCAATTGTGGTTGAAGTCTGTGGGCAAAAATGGCCATATAGACGTCGCCAGTTGTCGTTAAGCGTGCTGTGTGTTCTATTGTTGCTTGACTGTTTGTCACTTGTCACCCTTGTATTGTTACCCTCCAGCCCATTCTCCACCTCCCTTCTATTATCCAATTGTGTTGGTGGTGGTCAAGTAACCAACCTTTTGTTCAGCTTTGGCCTGGGGCTTAGTGTGAATGTACTTACCAATTGTAGGAACACGTGTCCAGTGGCTAGGGCACAAGACCAAAATTGATGCCTTTCTTATACGGTGGGATGGTTGTGTAAAGGCAGAGTGAGGGGTCAAGAGTCAAGTTTATCCATCTTACTATCAATACAATCGGACCATTAAATAACATGATACAATTTTTGTTGACGTCACTGGAGCAGTCTTGACTTCCAGTCGATCTTATTGTTGGGTTTACCCCAATGATAGTGAAGGTAAAATAGACATAGATTTCATTGGATATTATGACTGATTTCATTTTGATATGATTTTGAAAATTGAAATATAGTTCATATTTTCATTTTCTCATTGTCCCAACTTTTCATTTTTTATTTTCACTATTAAGCCAAAAATGTAAAACTGACCATTAAAGTTTTCTTAATAAAGGAAACTGTTAATTTAATTGGGTATCAATTTGAAAGTTTATGGCTTTTTCATTTCTGATATATAGAGTTGTTATTTTCTTGTCTTTTTTATGCCTTCATTGTGAAATGGTGATGCGGTCAATTAAATCTCATTAATTCAAAATGGCTGTCGTTTTGCATTAAATATAAAAAATGGTCGCTTTTCTGCACGCGAGATAACTTTTATATCATTTCTTTGAGAAATAAAATATTTTTATTGCGCACATACATATATATATAAATTCTTCAACAAATAAATTAAAAGTCATTATTAATTTTATCAGTTTTTTTCTCCTCCCCAATCAGTTTGAAATTTCCTACTCCATCATTTAAAAGTAGTCATGCAAGCAGATAAGTGACAAATAACACCCAATTTCCCACAGCTATTAACATTTTGGTCACCTGACTGAATATTAAAGTATTAAACCAAATATGAACTGCAATCTTGTTTTTTTTTTAAATTGCAGTAATATTAATGCATAACAAGTTTGTATCACGAGACAAGTCTTGATCAGGTTTGGTGAAAGTAGTCTTATTCCAATCCAAGAAATTTAATGAATATGTCATATTTACGCATATAAATTTTTAGTAAATTCTATCTTATCCCCCAAAATTGTAGCAACCACATTCCTGTTTAATATTCCTAAGTTGTATTTTTAAATTAGGAAATGAAACTTTGTTCTTAGTCCTATTTTGAATTCTCCTCATGACAGAGTACCTATTTTTGCACAATAACCTTTCATTTTGTTTTTATCTTACCTTTACTAAGTATATAGGTAGACCTATACTCTCGATCAGAATGCAGTTATCAAAGTTGACAACACAATGGTAAAATGCGAAAAATTCCACTCAAGTGACTAGCCTACACATGACATGTAACCCTTAGAAAGTCGTGATTTGTGTATTTACCCTAAAAATGACATTTCTTAATTGAATTTTCTAGGCCATGACTTTAATCCTATCTCTTTATATATGTTTTAACCCGCCTTTCTGCATGAAGATAAAACTTTCTTTAAAAAAAAAATAGCCAAATTAGACGAAATTAGGTCTCAACATTTGCTGAATATCCTAAGAGCAAGATGGCCACCATGTTTTCAGACGCTTTTCTAATGTTCGTTTCTCCTCAGTACAGCGGCATGTTTAACGTGATTGTTGTTTATTATTCGTGCATACTTTAGTGTCACGAGAATACCACATGCACTATAAATATATTTATATAAAGGTATAGAAATAAATTAGCACTTACCGACATGTTTAAGCTGGCCATGGCAGTCATTCATTTAACCGGCTATTTCTGTGGTTTTTTTATAAAGTCACGATTCTCGTAAACCACCCCTTGACCTTTTCAACGTTATTTTAGGGCAACTTTTACGTATATAGTATACACACCTTTTGTTTCATTTCGATTGAAATTCTTTTTACTTTCATATTATTTGGGCTGTGTTTTTTGTTTTTTGTTTTTTTTTGTAAAGATTTTTTTCAACTATTTTCTTTGCTCATTGTTTTCCATGAACTACCCAAATTAAAGACTAAAAGATAGTGTTTCGTTGGTGGAGTTGCTTTTGTGAATTTAAGACATTTAAATTTGGAAATATTTGTTGACCCCTTGAGATAAAACTACTTTTTTTTCTATATACATATCAGCAAAATGTAAGTTTAGATATTCAAGCTGTTGTATTTACATTTTAAAGTGTACTTATTCGTAAGATTTAACTGTGGTATGCCATTCTTACTCACATTGTTTCCTTTAATTTCTTGAGTATCGAGTTCAGTTATTTTCAGAATGTATCTTGCATTTTGAGAAATTAACTTATTAAATTTCTACATGAAAAACTAGAATTAGATCAAAGTGAGAGCTATTGGCCTATCTTGTCTCCCATTAACTTTGACTCGTATGAAAGTTGCACGTTACAAATTCTATCTTAACCTCGATGTAATTTGTAAGTTTCAAGTACTTTGGTATTAAGAAGTTTGGTTTGGAAAGAGATGTAGTCTTTTTCCTTTGGCATTTTTTACTCCAAAAACTGGTTTTGATAGCCCTAGTTATATCACCGTGCTTCTTTACCGTGATACTTACAAACCATTAATCGTTGATACTTGGCCTTTTTTACCAAAATAAACTCTCTTTGGCGCGGCTATTAATGTGTCGGCCCTCCTTGTAATATAACCTTCTATATAAGCACAAAAAATCCAAGTATTTCGCTATTAAAAGAATATGGCCGAAAGTTCCTCGTAGAAAACGCCCATTTTTGATAAGTAGTAATTTCATGTATATTTTGAGTGAAAAATAATAATATGCAATTTTTTGAGAAAAATGGAATTCGTAATGAAGCTCTCCGGTCTCCTCCTTGCGCCCTTGGGGGCAACCACTAACCACAACGATCAAACGTGTTACAGTAATGTTTTCTTCGTGTTCTGTGATTTTTTAGCAATTGAATCATGTTTTTCGTAATGGATAAAACCCGAATATTTAAATATATATATATATCCGTGAAATATACATTTAGACAAATTGTAAGACAAAATACAGTGTGGTACTTCCTCATTCAAATGCCATATTCTTGGACATGTAGTTATTTAACATATAGCAATGAGTTCCTTTGTTTCTTCACATCTATTAAAATTACCAAAAAATACAAACAAATCCAAAATACTATAATCGCAATTACCAGGCAGGTAGAGTTCCATAATTCATATGCGTTTAGTTATATAGCAAAAATAACGTTTTGTTTTGGTTGGGATTCAGCTCTCACTCAATTATTAACCTGTTCCAGAATTGTTTTTTGAAACCCGGAATACCCTCCAAGTTTTACCCCCTTCCAAAGAGTAATTTCTCATGGATTTCATGTAACCGCCTCACTGTCTGTCTGGTGGGTCCCATGTTTCGACAAAGTTTACTCCTGCAGGACTTTCCGCCATGCAAGGGAAACTTTCACCCTTCTGTCTGGGATCTCTTTACCTCTTTTAACGTCGATTCCGTCCCGAAAGGGCCTATCTCCCCCTTACTAGAAAGGCGGTGTTTTTTTTCCTGTCGTCAACTCTATAATGAAAAGCCTTTAAATTTCCATATGGAACCTGTGCAAGTTGGTCGTCAGTTCTCTCTCTTTAATCTTGGCTAAAACATGATCAAAATCGCCATAATCTCAAGGTTTAAAGCTGTGAACAGTCCATAGGAATATATTGTCAAGGTTTTCAACTTTCGTATATTTTTTGATCGGAAACTTGCCACAAAAATGTAATGCTTTCTGGGTTGGAGTGGTGTACGCTTTTGTGGCCCAACTTTTTTGGTGCGACTGTTTATAATACCTTGCTAATTTTTCTATCTTTCTCTATTTCCAGGGACAGTTGTGGATGCATCATGAGGAGATAGCAACGACCTCTGACTTTTGCGACAAAGGCACGTCGAAGGGCAGGAGCAAACCGAGATCTCTGAATCTCGATGAAGAGCACTTGTCGTCGCTGCAAATGGAGGATCCCGGCAGCACGAGCAACAACAACAATAACAACAACAACAACAAGATTCGGGTGCACTTCAACGAGAGGCTGCAGGTGAACGCCATTTGCGACAAGCTGAAGAACAATGCCGGTTTCGAGATGGACGGTTTATCGGAAGACGAAGATTGCGCATCGTCGAGCAGTTTCGACAGCGGAGGAGGAAACGATGTCATGGGCTTGTCGTCGATCTGCGACGACATGGGCAGTTGCGACAATGACGGCGTCGGCAACGACGAGGACGACGGCGACGATGATGCAGGGTCTTACGTCGAGATGGACGGCGATGGCTACGGGCGGCAGGTGGCCACATCCATGACGGGGCAGAATGGACCCGATGAGCTGGAGGAGGATACGGTTGATGAGGACATGGATGTTCTGGAGCGGGAGGAAGATTCCGACGAGCAGGCCCTGTGCATCGACACCAAGGATGGGGCCAACGATGTCGAGGAAGAAGACTACCGTCTGCCAATGGATCCTAAGGAAGAAATCCTGCCGAATTCCGTTGTCGTTGAGCCGGTCGACGGCAAGATGAACAACCACCTGATCAAGAACGACCCGGCAGAAAGGCGGAACAAGCGTAAAAACTTCAAACCTAGGAACATTGTCTACCAGAACTACGATGCGGGTGAAGAAGCCCAAAGCGAGTTCCTGGAAGAGTACCACCTCGGGAACAACTGGGACCGACGCCGGCAACGGCTGGACTCCCACTCTCCGTCGCCGACCAAAGAGACTGAAACGGCAAAATCGCCCGCCTTGTCCGCGTCGCCGCCACTTGGCAACTTGGAAGCGTTTTGGAGGCGCTGCCGCACGCAGCAAGCCGAGCAGCCGCTTGACCTCAGCGACGCCGCCTCGGTGGTCAGCCGCACGCGGGCGTCACCATCACCGCCGAGGAGAGAGACCACCGCCGGAGCTCCCATGGACCTAACTGTGAGCCGCGGCGGTGGCGCTGCCGATAAGGGCGCCATCTGTGATGCGATGGATCTGTCCAAAGGACAGGTCCAGAATTCTACTTCCTCCTCCAACGCCGGCGTGGAAGCCACCAACTATGCAAGCAACTCTGCCGGCCTGACCACCACCACCGCCGCCGCCGCCTACCAGCAACTGCTGGCCACTGCCGGACATCATCCCCTGGCGCCGCTCTCAGGCCTCACGGGGATCTCGGCCTCGCTGCTGGGACTCCCGTCGGCCTCCCATTCCAGTGCCTCGGTGAGGGCCGCCCGCGCCGCCGCTGCAGCCCACGCCGCTGCCATGGGCCTGGTGCAGGCCGTCCGTGACTGCGAGGAGGGACACGAGGGGGGCGGACCGATGCCAACGGCCGTCGATGCCTCCACCATGAAGGACTATGCCGAGAGTACAATGAAGGAACTGCTGGGGCTCTACGGGATTAATGACATGGCAGAGTCCATCACCAAGGATGTGCCACTACCCAACTTCTCATCAGGTAGGAAGTTTCGAAGTTTACTTGGCATGACTTTTTCTGTTCCTGGTTAAGATTCTAAGCCAAAATGTGTTTGCACTTTTTTTCTTGATTAAGTGTATATTTAGTCTCACTATTTAATCAGACATGCTGGGAAAAAAAGTTGGAGTTCAAAAACTTATGATCTGTTGCTGTGAATTCACTTTCTCAAGTTGTATATAGATAAGATGGATACTTAAGTAAACATATTAGCATTATTGAAGTTCAGCAACCAATGGTAGAGTATGTGCTAATTTGCATGGCATTTCTAACATTGATCGCTTATGCAGTGGGCGGCCATGATGGAAATGCTTAGGTAAAAAATCATGCGCCACCAGGAGGTGCTGAACTGTAATAAGACTGACTGGTTGAAAACCTGTTTGATAAAAATACATCGGGGGGAATAATTTAATACCAACTTAAAATGTTAAGACATTCGATTTAAAAAAAATTGATTTAGAAGTGATTTGCTTTTATGTAGTGATAGTTTGCTTTAGGTGTTTGAAATTTAAAAGCAAATGCTAGTTATGACGGATAATAGTTATAGAGTAATAGACGATTTCCTTCTGCTAGCGATAACAACGGAAATAGTTGATTAAGACACGTTTTAATTGCCGAATTCACTAATTGGACTATGACTCCTTGCAAAGTTGCCATTGCACCATTAATCTTGGCTGGGTTAACGTGCTTTCGCATTGAGAAACTCACAGCACGTTTTATGATAGTTCAGAATGTGTATTTGGCAGCCATTTTTAGTACCTTTTTCTAGTGAAGCTGTTTAAAAGTGCTACCGACATGCATTATTTTCCTCGTACTAACCGCAAAAGAAATTTTAAGGGAATTTTTTTTCTATATAATTGAAATAGGGGTAACCTTGGCCTCTTCGCCTTCTCACACGACTCTCATTCACAAACTCTTGAAAACGTTTTCTGATAAATGTATAACAACATTTGGCTTGGCCTTGTATGGTGTAGTAAAACCTCGACACGTCATGCCATTATGTCAAATATGTGCGCAGCTCTTATGGAAATCCTTGTTGCTTTAGGCTAAGGGAACCTTGCCGGTTTAGCCCAAATTTAAGTTTCATTTTGAATTCAAATTGATCTAATTTGAATGGGCCTGAAACACAAGGGGTGCTTCATTCATTGAAGATTCACTGGGAAAGATAAACAGCATTTGTCAATACAGCTGTAATTCTTTGGCAGCCGTTGCAATGAGTCAAACCAAAAACTCGATTAAAATTAACCAGGAATAAAACGTGTGTTTTATAGGACTAGGATATTTTCAAATACCTGACTGATCAAGAGATTTTCGCAATACCCTAAGGTTCCCAGTTCTGTCCAATATGTAACAAATAGTACAGGTTTGGTGGAGTCTTGGTGTGGTAAAAAAAAACCTGCACTAAATTATTGTCTCTGTATACAATGATAGGCCTGATTTGGCAACTTGTTTGCACAAAATGAACGGCTAGATTGTCCTGCCAAGTCTACAAACGTAAGGCTTAACAATGAAAAGAGCGTTTTAGGTTTTCTTTCAAGAGTATAGCATAGACTAACTTTCTTGCACTCGTCTTCTATACAAAGAAACCAGAATAAGGCGAATGTAGTATCATGAGGATGAACTGCATGCAAGAGCTTAATTGTGATATATGGGAAGAAGCTTATTCTTTGGGAATTAATTGCCAAGACACTGTCTTGTCTATTTTCCTTTTTCTAAAAAAGTCTGCTGAATGATAAGAAGAGTAAATGCTTTCTCTGGATGTAGTCTCTTTGTTTGGCTCTGTGGGATGCTGCTAAAATATGTAAACATAGAGCATGTGGGTATAAAATAAAAGCCCTCTTATAGTATATAGAACATGTCATCTGTATAGTTCATATGTATATAGTTAGTTGCTTGTAGCATTTACAAGGCCAGTGTGACAAATAATTAATACAATTTGCATCAGACTGAATTGCATATGGCTCCACCATTTGTATTTGGGCAATTGACCTATCCGATTTCTGCCAAAGCTTATTGAACTTGGCGGTTTTGCAGCCTCAGATTTATTCATTGTTTCCTAACCTTTTAGGTTTTTTTCCTCCTTCTATTGGTAATTGGCATCCCGTATACATGAACCAAACTTGGTGCGGTCTGCATGGAAATGTAATTACGTCTGGCTACATACTATTAAATAAATATAAATGTAAAATGTTTATTGTTAAATGCGAGAGCCAGGCTACTTTTGTAGGAAAAATGGCCGCTCACGCCGTGTGCTAAAATTAGCCTTTTTACGGAATTGAATTATGGACGTGAATGAAATATTTGGCATATTTTATAAAAGGTGTCGACCTGTTTAATGCCGAAAGCGAAGGGCTGAACTAGGTGCATAGGAAAAAATGATTTTTTCGAACAATAGATTTTTTTATTTTAATTTTAATAATAGGCCGTGCAGTTCCACACCTTTAATGTTCGAGAGATTTTAGGATTAACGAGGTGTTTGGAATTAACACGAATAGCCTAGTCTGCTTATTTTCGTCTGAAAAAAAAGAACAACATTAACTACCAATAAACGGTATGCCTTAAGGGAAACACTGGCTTTGATCTGACATAAGTGTAATAGGCGATGCTTGATTTACGCCTAATTTTGCCTAATTTTTATGAGTTTTGATCAAAACAGGGAAATTTCTCATGTTTGATGTGCATCGTTTATTAGGGACTATAAATGTATAACATGGAAGTGCATAGTTGCCATTTTTATTTTGGTTCTCAATTGACGCTATTAGTGGGGTGGTTTGGATTTGGTCACATTGGTTATTTCGAAATTCAAAGTTTCTCATTTTATGGCTGGATTTATGCTTTTCGAAAGTTATGCTGGATCAAAAACTGAGTGTTTACGGTGATTTTTTCCCTGAAAAATGATTCTATATAAATCATCCATATTGAATTTTATCCCTGAAAATTTAAACAAAAAATTCGATTGTAATTTTTTTTCCCCTTTGGAAGCTGTGCGAAAAATACGAGTTAAAACATTCGGAATAGTTTATTACAGGTTGTAAAAGCATCAGCGCTTAAATTATTTTAGGGTGGAGTTGCGATCCTCATAGCAAAGTACAGAAACTTAAAATCAATAGTTTTCTATGACATGTCTATATATTATCTAAGAAAATACGAATGTAAGGAAACATGCAAGAGTTGATATATTCCTGTTCGTTTTAATATATTAGTGCTAGCTTAATACTAAACATGGTGGAAAAAAATAAATATAATTATTTCTTATTTCATTATGCATTTATTATTTATTTCAAATTGTAATAAGTATAAGAGCATCTTGATTTTAATGAGGTTATTTCAAATTTTAATGAGGATAGCAACACTAATTTATAATTTTTCTGTTATTAATGGGATATTTATGCTTATTGGAATATGCATGTTCCTACTGCCAAAACCACCTGTCCGTAACGTAGTAACTAAACGTTTTATTTGTCATTGGTAATGGTTTTTCCATCTGATTTACTGTTATTTGGCACTATACCCGAATTTCATCATTTTTTGAATGGTTTTTCTTTTTCATCATCCAGCTGAAAACGTCACTAAAGTTTCCCCCAACATTTTTCACATTCATTTAACTAATAGATTATATTAGTCCTATTGAGAAGTCATTTGTCTTCATTTTAACGAATTATTTTAAAGGAAAATCCCAATGCGTTTCTTCAGTTCTGCTTCAATTCACCGATGCATTGTTTTATTCATATCGGTTAAATTCAAAAATCTATCCATAATTCAGTATGAGATGACACCCATTTTTTTACCCACTAACCATCGTATCTTATTTCCACTTCAACAACTAAATTCTTTTAGAAATTGAATCCGGGCATTTTACTATAAATGGATTTTGTTAAACATTACACTTTATGGTGAGTGGTGTTGTCACATTAACCATCATTCATGTCTTCCTGTAATGGATAATTTCATTGTTTTCGCCCCTAATTGATTATACATTTTACAAAAAAAAAGGCTATTTGTAATTGAACCCCATATTTGTATCCGACTTTGGCATGCTTCGAGTTGGCTATAAGCGATTGTTTTTCTTAATATGGCTGACTGCAGCATGCTTCGTTAAATTTGAGTTATATAATTATTCACACATGCATTAAAGCCATTAAAACTGAATGAATCACTCTGGTGCTAGGCAATATTGTTGAGTTAGTGGTTTAGTAAAACAATTCCTTTTCATCAGTGACCTCCGTTCATGTCTTGACCTTATATCAGTCCAGTTCTTCATATTTAGTTGCATTTGGCAACATGGCGTGTGAAGTTAAAGCATTTAACTGTCTTGTTGAATAACTTGTTTTTGAAATTTCGTGTCACCTGAAGTCTGTATACGAATATTCCAAAACTGCTACCCCTTTGGAATAACGGCAATCTTTGAAAAATTGCTCCACACTGGATATATAGGTTGTTGACAAATTCACCATTATTATTATTTATATATCAATTGTTTCCCCCGTTTATAAGTTCTAGATAGCTGATAGCAACAATAGCCGTATTGCTATTTCGTTTTTTATGCTAAAGGAAAATTGGGAACTAGAGCGTGAATGTTGTCAAAATTACAATAAAATATAGAATAAGTTTTCATTGATGAATTTAGAACTTAACAATGAATATTTAAAATAGGATATTTTCATTAAATAAATAATATTCAACTTAACAAATGGATTAGTGACCTTTGCAACTTTGGAAGTGTAAATTATCATACCTTCAGATACTAGTCACTATCAATGAATGCCTAAAATCGTGCTATCGCTTTACAACTGTGTCATTCTAAACAATGCACTCTGTTAACATCACATGATAAAGTAATATCATGCGTAATAGGATTTGACAGTCTCGCTTAACTTAAATCTGTGGTGTAACCTTACAACCCTTCTTGCTGAGCGGCTGGTTCTTGTGGCGCTCTGGCTTATCGACGTTCTTAAAAATGCCATTTTAGATTTAAAATACATACGTAATTGTTTCGTTGTTATGGTACAGTTTGCCTAGATTTATCGCTGTTTTTGTGTAAAATGACACTGCTATGATGGAAATGCCATGCTAAAAACTCATACGCCACAAGGTGGTGCTGACATGTGCATGAAGGTTTCAATGGAAAATTCCGTTAATTTCATGCCGAATAGTATGACATGTAACCATACAGCTGTATTTTTCAATACTACTTGCTATTTAGGTAGATGTTATAAATATACTGCCCCTCTACATTCAAAAACAGCTTTACTCGTCATTGCATGACTTTTACACAGCTGTGAGTGTTGTTGTGAAATACGCGAACCTGCCATTCTAATCCTTTTCGAACAAATCGATAGGTCTATAGTGTACTTGCCATGTCTTGGAATCCATGGCATACAGCCACAAAAAAAAATGTGTGGGGGTGAAGTCGGAAGAAATTCTTGGTGGGATTTCCAAACGTGTTTTTCTGTATGATGACCATATTGAGCCAACATGTGACTGTGCCTTAAGGGGGATCACAACCCTATCACTTTCAATGGGTGAAATTTTGAAACACATTTTCAGCCAAACAAAAAGAGATTA
>JAQGBW010000795.1:0-33763 GCA_034698625.1 Julus scanicus | reverse complement strand
GTAGGGTGTTGACGCACGTTTCAAGGCAACGCAGGACCGAAACGCAGGAAAAACGCGAATGTGTGAAGGAGCCTTTACGCGTAACGACTGTGAATGAACAATATGTCTACCTTTCCTTCATTGATTTCAAAGCGATATGTTTCTACAACAGCTAGCTGTATTGTTAGGCAAAAGAAACTTCAAAAAATTCTTGGTTTATAAGTTCACAGCCAAGGATCTGTTTGATGCTTTTTATGCTGATAAAATCGTGGATGACTTTAAAAACGGAAAGCTGGATGAAAATGGAGATCCTATGAGGAAGCCTATGAAAGCCTGACAGACTGGCTGTGATATGCTTTATCAAAAACTCGATATTGATTTAAAATGTATACCATAATTTGAAAAATGTTCCTTGAATTAATGTCTGTATTGTGAAATAAAGGTTGTAGTTTAATAACACAAAAATAAATGTGTGTGCATGGACTGTGCATGGAGATTGGCATTATAATTTTCAAAATGTATACCCAAAATGATTTTGAAATTGGAAGAATGACAATATAGTGATATGATGTCAGTCCTCGATTTATGACCTATGCATTTGCTCTACTTTACGAATGTATTGTTTTATTTTTACTGGTAATAAAGAAAGATAATTACACCGAAACCTCGCTTTACAGCTAGCCTAGACACGATCCAGAAAAGTTGGCCCTTATGCGAAAAAGCTGAATCAATTCTTTCTGCATTGTGGTGTTCATTTTTTCCCTTAAACGAAGTGAAACCAAAAAGTTGTTTCATTGTTAGCCAAATCTGACTTTGTTTGTGCAAATTAGGCTAATTTATCACAGTTTTTGGCCACTTTCTATAATTACAGCATGTTTTTTTGGCCATTATAGCGAAACATTGTGGGACGTAAATAGAAAATGTGCCATGATTAAAAAAGGCCGTATATCGAGGAATAGGTGTACATAGTTTGTAAAAATGGTTAAATATGTAAATTGTTGAGTGTGATATGTAAAGACATGATAAAAAGTTTAAAATTAATCTAAGAAAAATTATAAGAATACGATATAAAAAATGAAAAAACTATCAGACTTACATCTAAATTAACTTCCAACTGCTAAGTCGTTTGAATGTCTCCAGTTTCCATCTGTAAAACAGAAACAATTAAACTAACATGTGTTTAATTCGGTAGTACAAGTGATTTATTATCTATGTTCATGTATATGTCACATGACAGGTCATTTCAGTAATATATCCAATAAGAAATGCATACAAGTGTTATCTAAAATTGCAAACAAAAGGATGATGCTAGAGACAACATTAAAATCCTATCATGGGTGGGGAAGAAATATATGCCTTGATTATGCAGCTCTATTGAATGACCAAGCTATTTTGCACATTTGCTTCAGTTGGAATAAAGTTTACCATTTAGGCATATAAAATTGTTAACTACACAAGTTAAATGAATTTCAATGGTTTTGACTGCGTTCCTATTATATTTATAAAACATACATATCAAATGTTTCCTTAAATATTTCAGTTGCAGCACATTTATCTGAGAATCGTCAAATGAGATCAACATGACTCATTAAAAAACATGTTCACATGGAAAAGATAGTAAATCGTATACCATTTTTAGTAAGTTAAAATGTAGTTTTTTTAATTAATGAATGAAAAGTTTGGCAAAAAATAGTTTATGATGAATGAGTGGGAAATAATTAACGCCAAAACCAAAATTCATGTATTAAACAAATTAGAAGTGATTGCAGATATTATTATAAATTATATTCCAACAAGATTTTGCAGTTTTCTAGTTTTTGGGAGGTAAATGCCAGAATAGTTCCTCCAACAAGTGCTGATGACTGTGCTCATTTATCTTTACCAATAATTTCTATCGCATCACTTCGGTCATCCACTTGCAAGATATTAACTTTTTTGTAATCCTATATTAGTAGGCCTCAAGAGCTGAGAGATAGGTATTTGAAATTTAAAACATGGTCATTTTTGTATGTAAAGCCTGTTTCCTGGAAATTGACATAATAATATACAGCACAAGACAAATGGTATCCATGTTTCCATCCATGGCATCCACATAATAACATTTGACCATTGGTTTGAAGATTTAAGTATCAGTGGATTTTGAGTTCTAGGCCCAATTTTGGGCTTAGTATCTTTTCAGGTCAGAATGTACAGGATTTGGGCATTCATTTATGAAGTGGGTGCATGCAGTTACAAATATTATTATAAATTAATAAGTATTTTCTCAGCAGTTTGGTGACTTATTGGTGTTATATACTTGTATATTAAATACATTTGTGTGGGATTTTTGAAATTTAAAATAGCCACAAAATCAAAACTGAAAGCAAAAAAAAAATTGAAGTATTTCAAATTTAGTTGCATAGAAATTTGATAATAGTTGTACAGAATTTCTGTAAATTTTCAATCAATAAGGAACCTGTAGACAAAATACTTCTATAGAATACATGGGGAAATACTTTTCACATATTATTTCTTTGTTGATAATTAGCATTTTTGAGGAATTAGTTGTTGTTGTTTTTTAAAAACTATCCCGGAGATGAACTATATACTTAAAAATAGGAAAACCTGTCATTTTTTCTTAATTGGCTGCTGCAACATGTATATTATATTTCAAAATGAAAATTATTCATTTTTTCCCTTACATCGAGCAAAGTGTTCCTCGTCAATAAGAACGTCATAGTCAAAATAGGGCACTATACATTACTAATTGGCTAGAGAACAATTATAAACTATTAGCTCTAAAAATAATCGCAACACTTTGTACATAAATACATGCATCATCACTTCCACAGAAGTGTTATTGCTACTAAAAGGAGTCAAGTCATTGTTCTGAAATGCAACGCAAACTAGGACAGCAAAGGCCCTATCTATACTGATATTAACATCGTCCTCATACCATCGGTCTTTGAGCTAGCCCTCACTTGTGAACCCTACAAACAGTGATACATCTGAAATTTCAATATTCGTGGCCCTTGCATATATCAGCTTCCTCAACATCAAAACGTGTGCATATATTTATTGCCCAATCGGCTTTTCATATAACTCAGTGGACGTCACCATTTTTTTATGACTTTAATTACTTTCACACATTGTACTGTGAATTATTAAAAAGTGGTCGCACAACATAAGAATATTCACATATAAAGATAACACGGTGACGTCCACAATCTAACATCCCCAAATATAGATTCATTTCCAATGCAAACTTACTCTTGATTAAATTATTATATAATTAAGACAAACTACCAATATCATTGAGAAGACCGTATATGTCATCGGATTTTGGGGGAAAGGGGTCTGGGGATAGAGTCCAGAATCTTGGATTGGACTGCCAGTATTATGTAGGGCCTAGCTGGCAGAGCTGAGAATTCGCCCAGGTGAAATAATATTAAGTGTTTTTACCAATAAAATAAGTTTTCATTTTCATTTACAATAAAAATCATAGCTTATGGAACAGTTTTTTGCTAATTATATGCAAAGTTTCCATTGCATTGGAAATGATCGTAAGTTTGAGAAAACTGAATTTACCGGCAATTTCAACAAAGCCTTACGCGGCATTTGCACTTCAGAATTAAGACAATATTAATAAAAACGAATATTAGGATCAAATAGTTGCTGCTACACGTACATATTTTAGGTGAGCTGCAGCTAGGTTTCAGATTAACGGGATCAGGAATGGGCTCACAAACTATCTGCTAGTGACATAATTCATTCGGTATTAGCATTCATGACGAAAACTCGATGTTGAGCATCATATACAACATATGGTATACTTTATATGAAAGAAAAAAATGCATCTTGCGAAGGCTATAACGAATAGTTCCTCATTTCACGATTAAATCGCGAAATCAAAGAAATAACATTTAAAAAACAAGAGATTTCACTAAGGAAACAAACAAGAATTGCATACTAAAAAAGCTGCAGCATAGTTGTTCGCATCTATAAAAAACAAATCTTCTAGCTTGAACTTTGTATG
The DNA here is from genome assembly GCA_034698625.1 of Julus scanicus. Taxonomy (NCBI): domain Eukaryota; kingdom Metazoa; phylum Arthropoda; class Diplopoda; order Julida; family Julidae; genus Julus; species Julus scanicus. Next base: position 29,769 of record JAQGBW010000795.1, on the reverse strand, counting down.
AGAATTACTTTACATGTTTACAACATCGTTTTTAAGTGGTTTTTTTTTTTCAGAAAACAACTCACCAATTGATTTATTAAACACCGTTTATCGAGCAATTGTGAAATTTTTGTCATTAGGAATTTTTTTTATTCCTACAAAAAATTTTTTACCTGCATAACGAAAAAATTGTTTTCTGTTATGAAAAACATTTTTGGTTACTTTCAACCAACAATTTTCAACGCGTTTTCATACTTTTCATATTTGGGATTCAAGTTGAATGGCCCGTACATGAATATTTGCATATTCGTGGACGCAATTAATTATACATTCTATCTGCCAAACCCTCAAATTATTAAATTATAAATGTTGATTAATTTAAATGTGAATGGCGACTGTTCAATTGTAAAGAACAGTGTACATATGCTTATTTTTGTGCAATTATTGAAGAATCATAAGTTTAGGGCCATCCCAGTTTTAACAAAACTTTAGAAATAATTCAAGATTTTCGAGACTAATTAATATGACATCGTATGAAAACCATACTATCAATAACAGTTATGCAAATATCACAATTATAAAATAGGAATTACTTTACAAAAACATAAAGAAGCAACAAAAAAATTGCTTGCTGCATAAACGGCGAAAAAGCAACTTGATTAATCCTATTCGTTTTGCATAGAAATTAGTTATTTTTAAGTAACATTTAAAACATTAAAACAAACTTTGTTAAGTCTGAAATGTAGCATTATAGAACGAAAACTAATTGTGGTATAGTAACAACTTTGGTTTTTTTTTAAAAAAAAACTGAATTAACCTGGGATAGTATGGAAGTTCAAATTTTTAATCATTTTGCATTATCGTCATTATCAGATTTAAATGCTAGTGTAAGGAGCAATGCGTAAAAAAATAAAAAAGATACATTTTCATCTGACTAGAAACTAAACAACGTGGTTTACTTAGGGCTTCAATGAATAGTGACCACCAACATTGTCATAACGAGGTTTGGCATACAGAAAATTTTGTACACATTTTGACAGAAAATTAATCACACAAACAAAATGAAATAAACCTTTTAGCTAAATAAAACAGAACTGGCAAAAGCCAAGAAAAATGTATCCACAAAATGATAAAAGAAGATTATGCACATTCTGCTATTTGGGTGACTGTACAATGCTAAGTTCGGTACCATGGTCTCATAGCATAATTAAATTTCTGGATCCGGATGCCTAAACTGGATTTGCCAACAACAGAGTATTCTTTAGAAAATTTTAGATGTTTGTCCATATGAGCACTTGCAGTTTTACAACCGGTTAACCGGATATGGCTATTAATTTTGATGCGGTAAATGCTACATTTATGTAGTACATTTGGAAAATAAAAATCCAAATATCAGTTTTCCCAAATTTGCATTTAATTAAAATACCATATTTTAGAATCTTTCAGCTTAAATCAGGTTTATTCCTATGGACCATGGCCACACTTCAATTTTTTTGGGTTCAGCAACCACATCGCAGTGTATCGCAAAGATTTACGTGAATTTCAAAGCATGTAAACTTGCATAAAATCAAATTGAATCAATAAATATACACTTTGAATAAAACAAAAATCAAACGGGGAGAAATATATTAATGAAATGTGTTGCATGATTGGAAAACCATCATAACAGTTCTGGCACTATGAAAATCTAACGACACACCATGCTTATACCGCATTATGTACAATAATTACATATACACAAAAATGTTACGAATGATACAACTTTGTATGGCTTGCTGCATTACGCATTCACAATGAAACAATTTTCACGGGCATACATTATAAACCATACAATAGATATATTTACGGATATATATATGTAGCATTTCTCACAATTATAATAAGTAGGCAGATTTACATCATATTATATGCAGGTAACTATATATTTACATAATTCCCACTGCAATAGTCTCATGAGCTTACACAATAATTAAATTATGGGAAGCTAAACCCATTAGTCAAGTTTACCTGATAAGCACAATTTTGAAATACAAATGTTTTGGAACTTAGATGCAAATCTTCTTATCGAACTGCTGGAAAACTAATATTGTCAGAATTTAGAGCGAGAAATCGTTTTATAAGCTATAAAAATTGTTTTGTTTTTTAAAAAACTTCACTTCTTGCATATAAGGTAAATTTCTCCCCACTCATGAGGGTTTAGCTTGCTGATAATCAGATCAAATGTAGCCCAGATCACTGAAAAGCTTTTGGAGGCAAAGTGTTCATCAAAGACTAGAATTCATTTCTACTTGCAAAATTATTTTCGTCACCTATATATCTGGTGGAGCAGTTCAAATGATAAACTTCTTTAATATTTTAAAGAAATGAAAAAAATTGTAATTTCAACACTGCTACGGATAATTATCGTTCATCCTGAATCGGCATGCCATAATTATGTTATTTTTCTCGCAAGAAACTATTTGAAACAGTTTGTTGTGAACATGTCACTAATATAAATGACCCGACACCAGAGTAAAACGATATTGAGTAAATATTAATCCAAATTAGGATCAATACAAACAAAATGTGCATAGTCATTTTATATAATTAGCTGAGGATTTAAGGGAATATTTACAAGTCTATCAATAAATTAAACTGGATTCCTTTTGTAAACTAACACATACACTATGACATGCCGATTAGTATGCAAAGTATTTCAACTTCGATTTTGCAAATACAGAAATGTTGTAAACCGAAAGCAAAAGGGAGCACGAAACAGCCATATTTCGTGCCGAGTGTTACAACATAATGGATTGCAACAACTTTACAGTTATAACTGATATGACTTTTTGTAGAAATTGATTGCCTACATACAAGCATTTCGACAGTTTTCAAATCATGTTGTAGCAGCCAGGGTCTAACATTTCTCCAAAAAAAACCTTAACTTCTTGCCGCTGCAACATATCTTACTTCCAGCAAACAAAGTTATTCCTGCTTATATTGTAACCCCTATAGTCCTATAACAAGTATTTCAGTAAATCAGTGGATTCGGAAATCCAAAAGTTTCACTACTTGTTACAGTAATTTGAAAGAAAAATTAATTTTCCCTCAGTACCCTGAATGAAAACATCATATTCATTTTACAGAACAGTTATTCTCAGCTGAACAACATTCAACTTAATCATTAAAATATAATGATTAATTGACAGTTAATCAGATCGAAGATATCAATTTTGAAATCAAAAAGCACTTAAACATATTCATGTTAAGAACATGCTGTTGGAGCAAGCATTCAGCATTTTATTATCAACAAGACAACAATGCCACATTCTCTTGCCCAAAATTTTCTGCACATTGCTCTAAACGTGCAGAAAATTAAGGCGGTGCACAAGCCAAATCCAAGCCCAATATTTGCCATGTTTTTTTTTTTCAAACTCAGAATTCGAAAGAATACACAAATTTCCCAATTTATTTCCGCAATTTAATATTAAGTAGAGTATGAACTACCATGTAGAAAAGGCATCATCTAAATATTTTGAGTGAAAAGCATAAAATAAATGAGTTTTTCAACTTTCACTGATAAATCATAAGACACGTGCTGCCCCCTCAAATAAAAATAATGAACTGCACACGTTTTGAAAAACATTTTTTAAAAAAAAAAAAAAAAAAAAGCTAGGGGTACATTTTTAAAAAAATTGTTCCATTTGGTTCATTTAATATGGTGGATCATAATACAATTTTTGTATTGTGTATAGTTGTATTACTTTGTCCAAATCTGTGTTTGAAAAAAAATACATGTCAGGTATAGGCTTTAGCCCCGCCTTAAAGCATTCAAGATTGTTGTTGTTGTGTAAACTTTTTGATATAGCACTAGAAAAACTTGTAAAACCAACTCTAAATTGAATAATTTTGCATTTTTACCGTGATTTTAACTATGATTAATGAAAACCAGAATTGTAACTGTTTTTCAAAAATGTCTTAAAAAAAAAAATGAAGCTGGATTGCTCGTCCTCATTAGCAGCTGTTTATCAAACTTTTTCTTTACAACTTCATTCTCGTTACATGGTTTCCATTTGCTCAGCTAATTCCAATACGGGACTTTCGCAAACAGGCTGCATCACATTTGCCCCCATGCTAATACCCGCTAAACCCAGAGACTGCCAAGTGATGGATTTGCCCATCGGTGGAGCCGCTTCCATCGATGGCTGCGATGATTCGGTTGCCAACAACGTTGCATTACCGCAAGAGATGAGCCGTGGGCTAGAAGGTCGACTTAGATTAGCAGCGTCGTAGACTATATTTGGTAATGTGAGCCACGTCGGAGCCTCCCAAGACGTGTCGAGACCTAGCAAAGCCGAATTTTTTCCTTCGGGGGTAGGCATTAAGGGATTCGGAAGAAGGGTGGCAGGTTGTTGCCCGGTGTTAGTTTCACCAATGTGAAATGCCTCCAACGTGGTTGGAAGCTGAGACCACGTATGTTCTCCCAAAAGCGGTTGCTGGATTTGCCACTGAGGAGTAGCTGGCGTCGATTTAGACAAGGAAACCGGTGTAGATGGATCGGACAAGTGCAATTTCCACGGTGTGGTCGGTCGGCCATCGCTGACGTTACCTGCCAGAGTACCTTGTATGTTCGGAGGAAGTTGCTTCACCGCGGCAATTGAAGTTGGAAACTGCGGGGAGTCGACCATCGAGCAAAGAGCGTTAACCACCTCCTTTGGCAACGGCGGCATGACTGGTTGTTGCTGAGCCAACTTATAGGACGCCTGCCTTACCATTTGCCGCTTCAGCAGCTGGTGGTCGCTGTGAGACTGTCGTTGCATCGCCGACTGTTTCTGCAAGATCTGCCTCTTCTGCTGGAGCCGATGCTGGAGAAGCTGCTGCTGAAGGGGTTTCCCCTGATTTAACGGAGAGCCCTCCTCCATTCGTTCGCTGCCATTGCTGGTGGGCGGCTCTTCGGAGTAGTTGCTTAAGAGCAGCTTCTGCAGAGGTGCGCCTATCGACTCGGGCAAGCTGACCCTCTTTGCGAGCGGGTTTGGTGACCTTACCAATGCCGTTGATTGCGAGTTGCCAGCGTGGTTCTGATGAAGATAACTGAATTCAGAATGCTGAAGTTGCCATTGAGCGAGTTCCTCTTGGGTCACGTTCGACTTGTACTGTGCTTGCAAGTGATTGTGCTCTTGCTTCACCACGTTGAGTTCCATGAAGCCGCCTATCTTCTCAGTATCGCACAAGCGCTGCCGAAACGCTATGACGCCCTGCGCCACCAAACCGTCCGAGGCGCGTCTGCCTTCACGGAAATTCACGGGAGAACGGGTAGTGTTCCGCTCGCCGTCGATGGGATTGTGGCGAACAGATCGCCCCGTGTCAACCCTGGTATTGCTATATGGTGACAGGGTAGCCGTCCAACTCTCGTCAGGATCGAACATTTCCGCAGCTTCGGACATGTTTAAAATGTCGCCTTTGACAAAGCCGAGACCAGTTTCGAAATCTCCTACGGTGCTGCATCCAACCCCGTTTCTTTCACCTTGCGCACAGGAGGGCATGATCGCCGCGAAGTCCGGCTCAATTGGAGACTCAAAACTTTCAAACGTGGATCCTGTGCTACTGGCAAAACTCCCCAAGGGCGAGTCGGACAAACGTGAAATCTGAGTTGCCTCACGCCAAGTTCGTTGGCCCTCGCAAAGTCCAGAATTGGAGTTCTGTTGCATTGTCGCGTAGCTTGTTGTGGCTCCCATTGTGGTTGTTAAGCCGCTCTCACTGAGATCTGAACATAGACCTTCGTCGAGAGAAGTTGCTCCAATTGCTGCAACCGGTGCTGCAGGTACGTTTGTTATGTCGGCAGGTATGTCCACTCTGTTGGCAGTTATGTTAGCTCCATCGGCAGCTATGTCTGCCCTGTCGCCAGGTAAGTTCGCCATGTCAGCAAGTACGTCCACTCCATTGACAGGATTTGTATCGGTTCCCCACAAACTACGAGTAAACATTTTCTCGGAAACTAAATCCATGTTGGGACCCAAAGGACCACCATCCATTTCTGTGTTGGGCGGGCTGGGAGCTACAAAGTTGACTTGCCTCGGTTGCACTCCCAACGAAGAGTGCCTGTTGACTGGAGGATGGCCACTACTGCCTGCTGGACCTGTTGGTTCGGTAGGCTCCGAGCTTTTCAGCATGGCTTGTTCGGCTATGGTGCTGGGCCTGCGCTTGTTGTCTATCGGTTCCTTTTTTTGCGCAGCATAAATAATTAAATTTCGTTTCAGTCTTTCCAGCAAAAGATAGTAAATTGCTGCATGGTGATTATAGTAGTCGTTCATCACAGACTGCAAAAAATCAAGTTACGAAACATTGTAAGGATGTAACGAAGTAGTTAAAAGGATATGGAAAGCAGATTGTTCATATATTACCTCGTGTGTTCTACCCATATCAATTCCAATATCATGCATTACACCTAGGATATATTCGTTTGGTTCGCCTTTTAAAGGAAATGGCTTGCTGGATTCTTCCCGCAAGCTCTTCGGTATATCGTCTGACATCATCCATTTATGCCTTTTTATTTGTTCTATCGTGTACCTCTTCGTCGGATCAAGAACCAACATTTTACGTATGAGATGTTCACAGTCTGCATTAAGAAAAGAAAGTCGAGTGAGAGAAAATAATGACAACATTCATTCTCGTCAACATTCTTTCTAGGTTGGAATTATCTAATTAATTGTTCGCAATGACGTGCGCTTGCATGCTAACGCGTGATTATGAGAAAAATGGAAAGCAAAGTAATAGCAATTGGGTGGCCGAAGTCGGAAGCATCCAATATGTTTGTCATATTGGCACAATCAATAGAACGAAGAAAATGTCAAAGTGTGATTTAAAAAATCAATTAAGCTGCACGAAACATGCGGCAAGGAGGGTAGCGACATAGCGTGCATAGGCTAGAAAAAAAATCGCACTTCAGTTTTGCGTTGGGGTTATTTCCACCAATTGACGTCATCCACATGCGAGCATATGTACATCAACATAATCGCGGGGCCAGAATTAAGCCTTACAATGTTTATCGATATAGAATATACTATAGCCTTTACGGCCTAGACAAATTACGTTGTCTCGTTAAAAGTAACAAAAAAGACAATTAAACAGTGAAATTTTTCGATTATAAATAAATGCAAAGTTCCTCATAGGCAAGTTGATGCATCCAAACAATTGCACATGCTTTTTCGCAAATACTACATGTTTTCAGTCTTGCCGAATAACATTTTCTAAAATCTTTAATCTCCGAAACTTATATTCAATGCTCACTTACCAGATGACATGAAATAAGGGATTCTGAAACGGCCAGACAGCACTCTGTCTCTTAGTATTTGAAGTGTGCTGCCATCGAAAGGTAGAGCACCACAAACCAAAACGTACAAGACAACGCCTAAACTCTGTATTATTAAAAAAAAAAACACGGTATTAGCAATTAGCTTCGATAAAATGAAATGGGTGTGATTATATATTTATATTTATATATATACATATATATATATATATAGAGTAGAAAAATTTTGGTCCTAACCCAAATATCTATCTCAGGACCAGTGTATTTTTTTCCTTCAAATACTTCAGGTGCAGCATAAGGTGGGCTACCACACCATGTTGCTAACATCTCACCAGGCCTAAAGAAATTGCTAAATCCGAAATCTAAAGAAAGCCAAACAAATTCAATAAATGTATTGTCTACCAACTGTAATTGCATTTATGACGAAATCCACAAATAAAATGTACTCGTTTAGGCTTTATTTTGGGAAAAACATTTTGAAATGGTACAACTGGAATCGATGTTTCTGAAATGTTATTTTACCATTAAATTATAAATGATTACATGTCCGTTCAGCATTTGTATTACGATTATTGTGATCATATCTACTTGAAAATAACACTAATTCAATGTTATGTGTGTTTGTTTTCTCTCTGCTCAATTCAAATGAATTGATAGCTTCATGAAAGCAAATGAATTTCAACATCCTCATTTCAATATTTTAAACCCTTTTATACTTGTTGCCATCAGTTTATAAACCATGAATCAACGTGTAATTAAAACGTACCGGCTATTTTAATATTCATGTTGGCATCCAACAGGAGATTTTCTGCCTGCAAAAGTAAACAAAAAAAAACACATTCATAACGTGATAACATCTGACATAAAATTCTAAAAGCATCGCGAATGTCTATTGCGATTAAATGGCAGATTGTAGTATAGCAGGATAATTAACTCAAATTGACATAAAATGGTGTAACTAGAAGCTCATTTAAGTGGGTCATAAAGCACGTAAACAGCACGTAACTACGCATATACACGGATAAAACTTTTCAAAATATAGTAAAGTTAAAAGATAATTCCCCCGTTTATTGTGTAATTTGTGTTCGTTTTTTTTTTTTAATAAGTACACATGAAAGTACGTACAATCCTATTTTTTACACAATGTTATCTTTTACAATGTAATTTCTAGAACAGTGTTTTTCGACCATTAACATAAGGCAGATAGATAGATTGTGACGTTTAGTTTTTGAGGATAGATTATTTAAAATTTACTAAATGAAATGAGGAAAAAAATCAGAATTGAATAAAACAGGTTTATGAGGAAAAATGTTAATGTTTTATGTTTACAAAATACCATAACGCATGAGGAATTACTGAAATGGTAACTTCTCTTATTTAATATTCCTGCAACGTCCTGTTACAGGAAAATTGAAAATACTTCAAAGAATAATGTGGCAATTTCTAGTAAACTAAGTATTCTAAAAGTGTACCATAATTCAGAAAAGCAACAAAATAAAGTCCATATGTCACCAGGATCACTGACTTTGCCCTTCTGGTATAAAGAGACCTTAATATTAAATTGGATTGCCAATTTTGTGTAGAAATAATTATAATTAAGGTTTTAATTGAATACAATTTCTTACCATACATCAAGTATAGTCAGTAAAGAATAAGAAATCAACCGTTAAATTATTATCCAATTATAAGCCACAGAAGCCCTTTCAAAAACCGGTGTCTTTGATATTTTATATTATAGCGCTTCTTAATTTGATCAAAACATTCTAAGGACTCTATAGCCCGATGTGCCCAAATTAACTGGAAATTCAGAATCCATTATATCGGGTCGGTTTTTCAATGCTCAAGTTTAGTGGACCAAGCTCCTACATGTCCTTATGATTGCTGGAACATTTTAATGGCCCTAGCGTTGGAAACAAATTGCGTGGGTTGCCCTATTAACCCGTCCTTGAACTCGACTCATGTTGACATTTAAGCCAGACGCCGACCCAAATTCAAACACTGCTCAAAATAAGGGTCATGGGCTCCGCACCACTTCAACTGCACTCCTGGAGCATGTGAGGAATGTTAAAGTAGGGCACATTGATTTCTTCCACCCACGCAAATGCAGGATTGCATGTATGTCTATGGCATGTTATGGTAACTTGCTCATGACACACTCGGGGTCGGTAGATAAATAACGGAATACACAACTAGAGGATCTGCAACGACTACCTCGATTCTATAAGATACAGAAAGATAGCAAACAGCCTTTGAAGACAACTAGTTTTTTACTATATTGTAGGGGAGACCGGGGCACAGTGGTACGTCTTTATAAAATCAGGTTTTATCAGCAACCCAATGCTTTTGATTTGCAAAGAAGCTGTATGCAGCACTCGTTCATTAACCAAAATTTTTGCGATCTGACACAAGTATAGAAGAAAATATTTGCAGTTAAAAGTTTTTGTTCTTGAAAAGTAATTATTCAACCCGCAATTGGATTTTTATTCTAGGTGTAATTATAAAACATTAGTAATGCTGCACTATACCACTGATGAGTGCATATATCCAGCTATAATTTCAAACCAAAGTTTATGTTAATTAACCATGTGGTCAGCTGTAATACCTTATTCAAATCAAATTGGTGATACTTGGTACAGTGAACCACAAAAGTATGGTATACAGTGGGACATGTCCCAGCATACCCCAATTAATGTTTTTGGAAAATATTTTTATATTTTCTCATCAATCATAACTTTAAATAAAAACCACGTTTAAATTTATGTTTTAAAGTAGAAATGGTTCACAATCACAGAAAAATACCACATTTGGACGAGTACGCAGTGAAAATATGAAAGCTGCTGTAATTACAGTTAATTTTAATCGTTTTTGTAATTTATGCTTGGAATTTTAAATTGACGTGCTGAATGAAACACAATTAATCAATGTGGTGTTCTTTTTCTTGTAAAATTTGTCTTAATTTCGCGTGGACCACTGTACCCCATGCCATGTCCCACTGTGCCCCGGTATAGGGCACAATCTAGGGCTTTAATCTTTTATAGCAAAAAAACTAGTAGCTTTAAAACGATGACAAAATGTATACAGATCCTGAAGGCTTGTATATCACTGTGTTATTCTTTTAAAATGCTACGAGTTAAATATTTTTCCCAAAAAAAGAATGAATTCTAAAAAGTGTACCCCCATAGTGTCCCGGTCTCCCCTTTATCAAACTTACTGGTTGGTCTCGGGGCCCATTCCATTCATAAAAATTACTGAGGACCCTTAAGAACTTTTGTTGATGTAGGCTATACATCAGCGTGAAATAGTATATTTACATTATGACAATAGATGCCATTGTTTTGAAAAATGATTGTATATGAAAATTGTTTTGGCCTTGCTGACTTCCTGAACAAGGTCTTATAGGGATCCCCACGGACCTGGCCGTGATATTATTTCAGATTAAACGTCCATTACATTATAGAGTCGCCAATATTTTGTTACTGTAAACCTTTTTGTAGAACCCAACAGTAATTACTTTCATTAAAAAACTTGATGTCACGACGTATTTGACAGCCAACGTCTAAAATATTGACAACATTTAAAAAATGAGACACATAACAATTAATATGTCTCTCTTCAAAAAATATCTCTAGACACAATTTTTGCATCATATAGTAGCCATGGTTGCAAAAATGAAATTCGTCACACTTCATACATAAATGCAATTTTGATAAGCATTGTCATCTGTAATGAAGTTTGCATAACTTTTTTGGTAAGCTAGATTTCCTTTTGTACCGTTGTGTCAAAGCTACAAATTTTAAAACGACAAATGACTAATGCGGACATTTCAAGGGAAGTAAAATTGATAAAAAAACGTGATTAACGTCGCTGGGTATAAATCCATCACAGCCTATAACATTTTCCATTAAGACCATTCGCTATCTTCCCAAACGCATTGGCAGCTTACCTCAGACTCTTAAATATTTATTGGCAATAATTCAAGTGATAAGGTCATGGAATGCAGTACTGCTTTCCAGGAATTGGGAAGAGAATTACGACAAAACAGCTAGAGCTCAAGGATTCTGCTAAATACAGCCAGAATAAGCAATTTAGTTTCAACAGTTGGCAATGAATTTTCAAAAGGATACCAAGAAATCATTTAAATGGATCAAATTTGAAAGCATTAAGCAGAAAGACGTTGTTGACTTTCGGATTTTTATTTATTTACTTGATAAAAACGAGGATTCTTGAACGTTACCAACACCACAGTGTTGCATTTCAACCAGAAATGGCATTAGTGTTTTTTTACTAGATTATTCCTGGTAATTTTTTGCTTCTCGAATCTCTGTAGAATTACACTAAAAAATTATTATAAAGTTTAGTCCAAGGTTATCTGCGTTGCCATGATTGTCATCCGAGCTAACATACAGCAGATTTTCTCTAAAAAAAATGTTTTTCGGTCATCTTAAAAAGGTTGGAAAAATACCAGACGAATTTATGCAACCGATACGTGCCTCCAAAACGCGAACAGCATCAAATACAATTTTAAACATTGTTGATGATAACATGAAATAGTAGCCTACCTTGAGATCTCTGTGCACAATTCGCCTACGGTGACAATAGTCAACGGCGGACAAAATCTGCCAAAACTTCTGCCTGGCCATTGCCTCCGGCATGCGTCCATGATTCGCAATAAAATCTATAAAACAAAAGGTTACATCATTAACAAGTTTATTTACGAACAGCATAGTATTATTCGCATAAAAATATCATTTCTATAAATGCAGATATTGTCGTTTAAAACTATTTTTATTGGGCCTGTTGGCAACTGCAAACTACTTTATTTTTTCACGAATCAGCACGTAAATCGCATAAAGCAGCTAATATTTAAAATATGGAATAAACAAAAAAAAAAGTGAAACGTCAGGAATCTGAAAATATCCGAAGCCCTAGCTGTTATATATTTAGGAGGACGGCATGGTGCTCTGTTTTGCAAAGGGGTTTTTGGTAGAAAATTAACAGTAAGCCTACTATTTTTGCTAGAGTATACGTCAATGCAAGCAAAAGTCTCGCCGCCACCCAAGCGGATGATGGTTCTAAGCTCCTCCGTTTGACGTCATACACCTCGATTCCACATTCCCCAATGATCTCCTTTGAGACAACATATAAACCACTATCGCCCACGTATCTATAAATAATTGCAAAACATGCCGGGCTATCCCACGAAAATAGTCCAAACACTCGACGAGAATCGAAAAACTTGTGAACATAAGCACAAATGTTAAGCGGCTTGAGTAGCTATATGGCTAATTTTGGCAATGTTATTAAACAATAGGATGCCCTGCAGTACGAGAACTAACAATCTGAAGTTCAAAAAGATATTCTTCAAGACTTTAGTCAGTCTAGTGAGTCACTTCTAACACTATGAGAGCCTTCTTCTGCCAGCAAACAGAACATTTTGGTTAATCTGCAACTATTCCAGCAATGGTAAAACTAAGAAAATATCTCTGGATATAAATAATGTAATACTTTCGTTGAAAATCATAAGAAAAGGTGTTTAGTGAAGGCTCTTCGGGTGTTGAAATAACTTCCAAATTGAATTCAACGATAAGTTACAAGTGAACTATTTATTCAAAACGACAAGACGTTGCGAGAAACTGAACTTGACAAGAATTCCATTAATAATAACATTCCAACAATAGAACAATAAAATTCCAAATAAGCACGAGATTAAGAACTGCATGTGACTAAGACGCCACAGCTCAAAGTTGTGAAGAATTAGTGTAAACTTTTACTTTGTGTATTCTTGTGTTATTTGGATAAATCCAAGAACAACTACTATGCAGGTGACGATTGTTTGTTTCAAATAACATCCCTAGGGAATTTTGTAGTTTGAAATACAGTTTCTATACCCATATCCTCATGTTTCCAGCTTTTTGCACAATCTTAACGTGGGCGTTCAACATGGATCAATGCTAAAGTTTGCAGGTACTTTATGACGAAGAACTGTATAGTAGAAAGGACAAAAATAAAGCATGTGTTACCCACATTACTGACAAAGTTGATCAATAGCGTTTGCGCTTTTAGCTTAACAGTCACGTGAAACGAGAATGATCCACTTTTTATTATTCCTAGCCAGATGCATTTAAAAATAATACACCATCCAACGCAATTTCTGTGATCGAATACAAATGCTGGAGCACGCATGTTTACACCAAGCTTTAGCTCGATAATGGGGTATGAAAAGTTTTTTTGTTAACTTTTGATGATCTTGATGAAGCATACATCTGTAACGATGCTCCTACAAGAGTATACCTGAAAAAATAAACTCTCGTAAAGGAGTTGTTGGTGGAAAAATGATACCAGTATTAGTGTACAAGTTACAAGTATATCTGCAGCTGTAACTTATGGAGTTTTAGTATGGCATTCCACCAATAATCTCAGCAACTTATAAATTATTAGTAAATGTGTACAAGTGATGTCACAAAAGTACAAGTCTAAGGTGAAAAGAAAATGGCATCTCGATAAAATAAAATGCTACTTTTCTGTGCTATTGAAGCTAGAAAGGGCAAATTTCTTGGTAAATTTAGTAGCAATTTGTCAAAAACAGATAAGTGAAAGCTTGGAAGTGTTTATTCAATTAAAAACATTTTATTACTATTCCAAATGCTTTCTGATACTTAATTTACAATTAATCATTTACCTATAACAAATTCACTACAAGTTACGAGCAATTTTCTAATAGCAATATCTTTGTGGAACGGAACACTTGTAAACTGACAAGATTTGCTTGTAACTTGTAAGGTATGATCTAACAAATTACAATTGTACACATATTATCTGTGGAACACAACAACTTGTACTTTTTGTACAAATATCACTCCCTACCACTACAAGTACAAGGCCATACTTTTGTAAAAGATCGAGGGCTATGGAATGAGCATTAAAATATTTTTGAATTATTTAAATGTTTAGAGTTGCAAATTATTGATATGAAGAATTATATAATATTGACTTATACAAATAGTGCAAGTATTAAAGCTCAAGTATAAAAATGTGAAGTACTGGTAATTTCTAAAGGATATGCATTCCATATTGCAGTAATTATTACCAAAATGTTACCAATGCAGACACATTGTATAGTTATAGCAATGTGCAGGCAAACCTGCAATTAGGGTGAGGTAAAATTGGCCTTAACAGATTGAAAGCGTTGACACACAGCCAAGCCCTTGACCTTTAAGTCTGGCATTCGCTATCAAAAAGCTGCTAAACTAATATGTGGACATGCCCTTAAAACCCAAATTGCATGAAATAATCACACAAATCACGCTCGCCAGGTTGGCCATTAGCGAGCATTGAAATTAATCACCATATATTACTAACAGGTTGATAATCGAGTACTTAATTCAGTTGGGGGTTGTATAATCTTAGATTACCATTGGCAACCCTGATTTGATTTCCGCGAAACATTGGACCAAACAAAGAAACGTGATTTCTGAACATTTTTCAAGTGAATATGTGCAATAAAGGAAACCAGATGGTTCCAGCACTAATCTGTGTTAGAAGACCAGCCACATTTAAGTTAGTTAGTCACAAATCACTATTTAAAACTGGTTTTAAAAATCCAGTTTATTTTTGATGAATCAGGTATGAATAATAATAATACAAGGTTGATTTTCAAACTAAATTGCGTTTCTCGTTATTCTAGATTTATAGGTATTATAAATAAAATGAACATTACTTTTTAAAATAATAACCGAGTCCTATAAGCGTTAAACACAAATGTTAGTTAAATCCTCATAATACAAGCCAATGTTGTTTTCAAAAATTGACCTAATTACAATGAGTATTTACTCAAAAAAACACGAGCATCCGTTATCCAATTACAGTAAATTATTCCTATGACCCCAAATGGTGGTGACGTCAACATGATACATATAAAAAAATTCACTAAATCTGCAGTTTGCCAACTTTGTAAATTGTTACTGTCCAGATTGGTACATACTGATGAGAAAGCAAAACAACTATCCAATCACACATCGTTTTACACCTCCATGTACGTTCACAAGTTCAAATTTGTTTTAAAGTGCATCTAAACTATAACCTAGTATAAAAAATTGCATAAATGTACCAATGCATGTCATAACCAGTGATAACAAAGAGCCTTTAACCTGGGACAGCATGGAAATCTCAGGTTAAAGTTAACTTGTGTCGAGCGATGATATGTATTGATTCGTCAAGGATATACTACAATGTACAAGTATTGTAGATAACAAGAATATAAAAAACAATCCCGTGAACAATAAGCACAAGTTATAAAAAAAAAAAAGCAGCAGCTTTGATATTACACAAACTTTAGCAAAAAACTTGTTTGTTTCCATTTCATGAATTGTTAAAGATTATATTTTTTCCATTTTTGTTCTCCCGACTGTGTCACCAGAAACAATGACAACATTAGAAAAGTCCATTTTTTTTTACTCGAATAAGAATCCCAATAAAGCGCACCTAAAAAAAATTAAATCTTCCTAAGTCTTCTTAAAAATACCTTACTTAATTTAACTAATTATTTTTTAAAACACCAGCCCTCATTTCAGTCACTAGAATTGAGTGTTGGCTGCGCTATCAATTAGATCCTTTTATTTTAAGTTGAGCCACCATTTTCCAGAATCTTTAATCAGCTGAAAATCAAAAATCACTTTGATGAATAGCGAGATTTAAAAGTAATCAACCCGATTATTTTTAAATCACCGCACAACATTTAGCCTCCTTAAGACTTTCATCGATTACTTCGTTTAAAATAGAAAACATCTTAATTGTTAATACCAATAATGTAAACAGTTTTCCCTACAATATTGTACAATGTGCCAGCTAGATTCCATAACCAGATTCGAATTCAGTTGCATAGCTTAAAACTTGTAGTGCTGAAAGGTATAAAAATCACGAAATTTTTTGTGGAGATGAATTCCTTATTAACCGAATCATAGAAGTGCAAACATTTTCATTATTGCTATTTTATAAATGCACAATATGTATAAGATCCAAAAGAGCAAGAAGTCAAAATAGAACAAGACCACAGACCGGAATTGATGATATTGGTATTAAATAAAGGGACATTAAAAGGGAGCAAATTACCGCAGTGATATTTGGAGTGATTTTGACTTTAAGCTGGATGTTTGGATTTGCGAGCAGAAATAGCATATATCCATCAGAGGTAACATTTATTCCCGACGGTCCCAGGCGTATATTTTTAATGTAACCACCGTGTGTATTTTAAATTTTTTCTACGTGATAATATTAGTCACGCTCCTTTCATACGTAATAGGCAATCGCATCAAAGGCGAGCCAACTGGGAGAGAAATGTGCGTGGTGCATTACACACAGCCTTTGTGATAAGTTCAACGCTGAAGCCATCACTTCTTGGCAAGTAATACAAAATCGTTCAAAGTCACTTGCGTCAATCTGCGGCTGCAAATACGCCGTTGCCATGGCAACAACGTGCAATGACGTCAACAGTTAGGTACACAATGATTATCAAGATATTGAAGAAGGAAGATTGGGGCACGAGAGATGAAAGGAGTGGGAGGCAACGGTTCCTCCATGGACCCCCTACCAGAAGCTCCTGTACATGACTCACTACTGCCAGTGATTTATCACTGCTCACAGATATACACTGGAATTCTCATACTGAAATTTCCATTTTCAAAAAAAAATCACTGTCGAATTTTCAACAATGTCTCGTTTCTGAGCCAACTGCCAAAAAAAAAGACCATGTATGTCAAGTGTGAGCTAAGCTTACCACCAAAAACAAGATAACTAGTGGTGCTCAAGCCAAGCTTACCAGATAAACTACAGGGTGGGCCAATAAAAAGTAAGCCAAAATCATAAAATGGTTATTTGTTAATGGAATTTATTAAAAATTTGTACATGTGTACTTAAATAGGAAACAAAAAATTCCCATTTGAATTTGTGTTCAAAGTTAGCACCTTTCTCCGGAAATTTTTCGTTTTACGCAAAAAACCTATCGCGGTTCTTTCTTCTTCAGTGAGCGCCATTTTGAAAGACAAATTCGAATGATTACGTCATTAAAAAAGAACGTGAACGAGGGCAATTCGAAAGTAAAGAGAAAATAATACTTGTAAAAATTTTCATTAAATTCCATTAACAAATAACCTTTTTATGATTTTCATAACGTTGGCTTACTTTTTATTGGCCCACCCTGTAGAGTTGCAGTGTAGAGTATAAGTTTTCTTTGTTTGAAATGCTCTTTATGATATCTTCTGCAAGATCCATGAAATCTAAAATCTTGTGAATCAAAATGGTAGTTTGAAACCATACTTATATAAATTTCCAGATACTTTAAAAGTTAAATGAGCGAATTTAGTAATAAAAAATAGACTGAACCGTTATTAGCAACGAAAAAGATAGGGATTGAACCATGTTCGAGCAAGCTACATTATTATTTTTTTCAGATAAACACAATGTACTAAGTCGTGATACTGCGGTTTCTGTTCAAACAAGTACTACAACTACCGATTTTTTTAGAACTTTACACTTTTAATAAAAAGTACTGATTTCTCCTATTAAGCAAATTGTAGAAGGTGGAGACTTGGGGATTCCCGGGTGTTTTTCTTTTAAGCATTAGCCTACTTTACTTCTAGATTTCAGACAGGTTAGAAAGTTCGTGAAGTAATTAAACATTCCCGTTTAGACAATTTGGGAAAAACTTTGGATGGGATTTTCCCAACCCAAAAACACTTTCGAAAACCACTTTGTTCTTCAAGAAGGCTTGTCGACAACATTATACACAGAGGTTTGCACCAAACTTATAAATATAATGGTAACCACATTGTGTTCTCAGAAATCGTGGGTTCTCTCAGATGCCTTTTTATAAAATTCAGACACGAAAATATTAATTGGCAATTATCTGTTAGGAAATCTAATAGTCAAATTAGCATTGTATCTAAACTGGTTAAAACAAGTTATTCAAACCAACGATTATAAACCTTTTTTTTTAAATCTTAAAATTGTACAGGATTTTTTGAAAAACATATGGAAGTATTTTGTATTAAAACTAGCAATGCGTTTCAAACGTGGCAAAATTCCAGAATACATACGAGTATCAACACCTAAATATAGGTCTTCAATGAAGGCCTACACCGAGTTATTGAGAAATGCTCACATTTTTGTCAAAAAAACTTTCTTATGGCAAATGCAGCCTCGACGATAGTCCCTATTTAGGGAAAGATATTTGATGTCGTCAAACGAAAGAAAATGGATATCATTTGGGGTGTTCTATCCGCAATAGCACATTTGATGAAAAATTAATTTCTAAAACTTATTTCCGTTTATTTCTCCATGGTTTAGATTTCTGCAAAGGCGCTCAAAACATGTTTTCGGCAATTCCGTTAAAACAACAACCAAATCAATCAGAATTTGTATTTTTAATTTTCTTCTTAATTGAAGTGACTAATTAATAAAAGATTTTGCTTTAGCAAATAAATTTGAAATATATCCAAAAGTGTTTTCAAAGCAGATGAAGATTGAATGTCACAAATATTCTAATAGTCTTTTGTTTCCAATTTTAATATTTTCTGCCTTTATGAATAGATCCAATGTACAAAAAACTCTGAGATTAAATGCTTATTTTCTTTGCATATCAATATAATTGTACCACTAATTCATGATTGTACTATAATAATATTTGTGAATATTAACCATACTAAACCATAAATATAACCTAAATAATATTAACCAGTTAAAACTATTGTGCAATTAACATAACCTAAATTATCGAATATAAAATCAGGTTGATCAATTCCAACCCTGACATCGAATACAACACGCTTACCTAATACACGTTTTTTGTTAGCTACAAAAATAGGTCTAACATCGATAAAACTTTATATCCATCCCACCCAGAAAGTCTTCAACCCAAATAACGAACAAAGCAAAAACGTGTTACTTAACATCTTCCCAAAACAGACCCAAGGTACATAGTATATGCCATTAATAAAACCCTAAAAGTACCACATAAAATTCGCAATATAAGCGTGCCAACATATTTAGAAAATTTAATGCACAATTAACAATTATCTGTTAAAATTGCACACTTTCAGCATACAAACTTGAATCAATAAAGCGATAGTGTGTGGTCCGTTAACCCAGCATTAAACTAACCTGGTTTCAAAACCAAAAAATTAAATCATCATTCAGGCATTTTTGATGATGGAATTCAAACATAACACAATGACTTTCCTTTTTGAACATAAATGGCGCTAATCTACAAATAGCCTGCACATACATAGTGCCATCTACAGGTAAAACTCAAAATGTTTTTTTTTTATAAATACAGTGGAGTCTCACTTATACGAAACATTCAGTTATACAAACAATTTCGTGTTCCCCAGCAAGAGTTTCGCTTATACGATATTCAGTTATACAAAACTTTCACTTATACAAAGGGTGAGTCCTTCCCTTGTGTAAATACTTTTGAATTATAAGAAGAGCTTTTCACATAATTGTGAAGTTTTGTCTATTCTAAAGACGTAAACGAAAAAGAGTGATGTTATTATTGACTGTGAACAGGTCTTAAATAATATGTAGTTTGCAGGAAAAACAAGCAAGCTAAAATTATAGTTATTATAAGACGAAATAAGCATATTTCTGAAGATGTAACTGAAGTTACATGTATTTTATTGTTTGTGATTATATCAAATACATCTTAATTGTTTTTTGTTTCTGTTCTTCTTTTTATGTACATATACATTGACAAAACTATTAAACGACATTTTTTAAGAAGAATTATTCTCTATTTATTAAAATACAGTAACCACGAAACCTCCTAGTATATGTACATGCACATTGTATTCACTTATAGTAAGAATGTTCTGTTCCCCCTCATATTCGTATAAGTGAGACACTGTATTTTGTATACTTTTCATGTTTCTGGAGATTCTGCCCAGGGAAGCTGTTTTAACAAAGGTCTGTCCCAGACTCGAAAGCGCCCATACACTGCAGAGTGCTCTTGAACTCTACTTGCTCTTCAGTCACCCCGTAAAATCAATAGATATTCCAAGGTGATGTCATGCATATATATATATACACATGCGTTCGCAGCATTTGAAACGTTACAGAGGGTGTTGGCCAGATGATAGCTCTATCGATCCGCCAAAGCTCCGAAGACAATGAGTTAAGAAATAGGACAGTTTCGTCTGGGTCGAGCCAGGGACGGAAGTGCTAGTTGTTAGCATGCTGAACCACCGTCTATGTAGAGGTGGAAGACTACCTAAAAAGACTGTCCACACATCTTTTTTATTAAACTTTGCAAATTGATAATGCAAACACAGCTTTTAGAATTGCAAAACAGTCCTTTCAGCACTCTAGTCACACTGGCAGAAGAATGTATGAGAAATTTGTGTTAACATCAGGAACATGAATTTCAAGAAGTCAGTGTGTGGAGTTCCAGGAATACTTTAAAAAACATTATTCAGCAAATAAGTAACCAACATATGCTCGAAATAAGACAGTGAAAGGAAATTATTTAAAATCTAGGAAAATGGAAAACTCCATGGGATCCCTGGAGACGTCGATATAAGCAATTAGAATGTCGTATCGAGGTCCATGCCATGATACTTTATCGCTTCAGACGTCTACAATCCTTATGTTATGGTCTAGATATTCCGCGTTAGGCTCGCATCCTGCAATTCGATGATATTATTCATTGATTAATCTGCAACCAAGTTCAAATAAGCACGTCAGGATTGCGTCATTGGTTGCCATGCAACACTAGCTGCCCACCAATTTGAACAGTTGTAAAGAGATAACATGGCACCGGCAACCTTAGCACCAACCATAATTTCACCCATACAAATTTAAAAGGAGAGACCAAATACCCGATACAAGAAAAGCAAATATAGGCTTAGGCCCACTAGAGCGGAGCACAAGTGCAGCACTCACACCGATGAATTATCACAAGGACAAAGAGTTCTGGAAACCTCTGGAAAGGAAAGCTTGTGGGGCTCGTGTGCCTTACAGCCTACTCAGACAGTCCTTCAAATATACCTAAATCAAGCTTTTGACTAGAAATAGATAATTACCAGAAGTGAGAGTTTTATAATGATCATAAACGCTTACTGTCATGTTGGAAATGCAATTTTAAGGCTAACAGCACCCCCATGTGGTGTATTGGTATTTAACATTGCATTTCCAAAATTACACCACAGCAGATCAACTGTCAACAGCAAACAGGCATTGGCAAGCGTCAGTCGACCAGATTTGCTCCACCCATTTCCAGAAAATTTGCAAATGAAATCAAACATTTTGGATGAAATGGGTGGAGCTAAACTGGTCTACTGACGCGCGTCGATAATACTTTATCCCAGCGTCATAAGTCACCAAGCGGGGTGTATGAACCAGAAAAACGTTAATTTACTTCTTGGTGAAGGGTCGATATCGGTGGTGGAGGCTGGGGAACATTTTTTGACATACAGTTGTGTGAATGCGTTGTAAAAAATGTTACGAAATTGAAGGAAAAACCTGAACTGAGGTGATATCCCCGGCCAAAAATGTCACATTTCCATTTTTATATCGATTCAGAGCACTAGAATCCAGGGCAAATTTTTTTCGAAGAGCATAGAATTCAGTGTTTTATCCTAAGGTAAACTATGTCGTGCGTCACGGGATTATCTGCAATTATGCAATTATTACCAAACGCCTTTGCTTAGCAGGATAAGTTAAGTAGCCAGGATGGAATTTCACGGCCACCAACGTCAATTCGCACTCTACAGCGGCCTTGACAGCTATGTCAAAACCCTGGCTAGCCACAAAAAAATTTCCCCATTAAGTAAACCTGAAAAATGCACATCACCTCTGAATGAGATTTTTGATAAATTACATTTCAGATAACGCAAGGAGCCCCCCGACTGACTATCACCGAATCATTAATAAGAGCGCTGCCAAAAAAAAAAAATTAAAAAAAAAGGCACTAAATGAAGATTGTTGCTAATGAAAGAAGCGAAAATATCAATCTGTTGTCAACCAACAAACACCTGCCGATACCAAAGCCCTGGAAACAATGAAACGATGCCAATTAAAACCCCAGGCTTGTCCACGGGTTAAAGTGCTAATTATCCTAATTTCTTGTAATTTTCCCCAATTTATTGAAGGAAAGCACGTAGTAGTTTTAATAGGTATACTTTTATGCATGTTTGTGAGTACGCAATACGTGACTGGTGGTAATTTCCACTCTAATCCGTTGGGGCTAAAACATCGCAGTTTAGCATTAAAACCATAACTCCCGAGGGCTTTGCTACAATTCAAATCTGGACTGAACGTTCTTCACTTTCAAAATACATCCTCGAATATATATATTTCAGTTAAGAAGGTCGCTTTCTACTCTGAAAATCTGACAAATAAATTGAGAAAAACTGAAAACATGTCGTGTAATTCAAACCATGGCCTTCGAGAAACTTGATGTACAGGAAATGTCCATCAAAAGTAACACAAATTGTAGCAAATAACCAAGGTTCAAAAGCCCTCAAAGTATAAGATGCTGTCATTGAAATGTTTTGAGAAGTTAAGATTTTTACTACGAATCTTTGGTCTCTCGTCAGTCACCATAATAAAACGAGATGAAAAGTCTGCACAAGAGATTATAATAGTATTAAAAACGATAGTTACTCACCAAAAATCTCCCCTTGGCTTGCATATTCGGATACTAAATAAATCATGTTTTGCGTTTCCATTACCTGAAACAAACAAAAAATTGTTTTTAATGGCAGAGTACTCGTACACACGTATGCATATATTGATTTTTTTTTGTTGGTTAAAATGTTGTTTAAACGCAGGCATCACATTCTACAACTATACAAGAATAGTTTATTTATGGAAACACGTGTATTATATAATCTCCGTTTATAATCAGGTTCCACATAATATATGCATTAAAATGGAGCTACTAACACGTGTTTAAACATAATGAGCGATGCTTACCTGGATAAGTTTTACTATGTGGGGATGATTTAAAAGCTTCATAATTTGCACTTCGCGGTAGACCTTTTGTAGATTGTTAGGATCTAGCTGGGATTTATCGATGATTTTAACTGCAACCTGAAATAGTTGTTTTGAGAAACATGTCATGATGTCAAAATGTGAAAGAAAAAACAACTGTTTTGAATAAAAATGAGCGTGTAGGTCAATTGGGCTTGTCCTGTTGCTGCCCAATATAGAGCAAGTTCAAACAACTCTTGAAAACAAAATGTCAACTGCTAATGTGCTATTTAAAGATCTTAGTCTGTACAGCAATTAAGATTCAGCTGCATAGACAGAATAAAATAACTAGGAATTTGCGCTCCCAATACATTTTTACTATAACATATAGCATCTAAAATACGATACAATTTGGATATTTTGGGACAGGGCTCAGGGGGGTAACTCTGGGACAGTCATCGTTTTGACTAATAGAATGTTTTAAGCGGATTTTCATGGTGCTATTTCGGTGAATTGTAGATGAAAACTCTTCCGTCATATATTGTGGCGACTTCCTACTTTCTAAATTAGTAACCGGACTTTCCAAATTACGGTCATTTTTATTGTGACGCCTGTTTTGTGTTTTCGATAATGTCGTCAAACTTTAATCTTGATAGGAAAAACTATAACCGCTATTATTAAAACAAGTTAATATAGTGATTCATATAAGCCTTGATTTTTATTTATGCGAATACCAAACACGTATGCATAAACATATATAAGTTATATGTTGGTTGAAAGCCATGACATGAGAGAGGCAATTTAAGATTGACCAAAACTTGAGTTTTTGAAATTCTGTATTTTTTATTATCAATCTCAAAGTAAGTACCAAAGTGTTTGTTTTACTTTTTCGTGGGGAAAGGTTGCATGGTAATATTCACGCTGTGAATAACTCCATTCATATACATCAATAGCCATGTATGGCTATAAATGTTTTAATACATATGTATATGGGCATTTATATGGCCCTATTTAATTTGTCCACATGGAATATGCCTTGAAAAACGCTCCAACCTAAAGTTATCCCCCACCCACATGATGGATTAACTTTAATGGGTACAGAAATTTATGGGAATATCTCTGCACCTGTTAATCAGGTCATATTTGGAAATAAGAGGGTTGAATCTATACGACCTGGCCAGCTTCATAGCCAGATTGTAAAATTAAAAACAGTTTTTAAGAAATCCTAAAAAAACCACCTAAAACAGTCCTAAAGTATCCATATTTTGTATATCCAAATTTAAAAGTATATAAAATGTTCAGTTTTATACAGGTTACCAGCAAGGCAACGTGCTAACAAATATAAAATCACAATTAATTCTATGAACCGAATTGCTAATATGAGTTATTCTTGTCAACACTCATTCAAAATATTTTTTAAAAAAAACGAAAAATGAGCAAAACAACGTTCAACTTCAACATAAAAACGTAGCCTAGTTTGTAAGAAATTATATAGCTAGACCTGGTGTGGAAGAGGTAACGCTGTAAAGCACGGTTTTCAGTTTATTTTTTAGTGTCACGCTGTAGTCTACTAGGCCTACATGCGCAGACCTCAGATAAACGTGATCTAACAATCCAGCTCAAGAGAAAAAACAATCTGGCTGAGAACTTCCGTAAGTTTATATCAGAAATATGTTTGGACAACCAAGCACGCAAGATAGCAAGAGGATGCCTGACCAGTTTTGCTGGTCATATGAAATGTCATCTGCATATTTAGCCGTATACACAATCTAACCCAGTTTAGAAAAGGGTCAAATTCCCTATAGCTTGACAAATGTTCACAGAAACATGACATCGATTTTTATGAAAAAGATGAACTGATATATGATGTTGGCAAGACATCAGTAATTTATCACAACTAACACCCAATGTGTGAGCTATCAAACATCTTTGGTAACTGGATGTTTGTAGGGAATATAGTAAATATTTAATGTGCAAAACTTTAGGAGTGTTACTTACATTTGTCTTTGTAATCCGGTGTCTTGCAAGTTTCACAATGGACGATCTGGTCCGACCAAGAGTCTCACCAAAGTCGTAGAATCCTACCCGTATTACGGTTGGTTTCCGTTGCGTTTCCATGACCATTTCGTTTTTCTTTCACATGGAGTTACTCCAACTTAAATAAAGTTCTGGATTTGCTGGAAACTACAAGCAGTTCTAGATGTCCACTTCCTCGAGTTTATCTTTAGCGATGGCTCGTTGTTATCGTTCTGCTTATGTACAGACCTATTAACATAATTACTAAAATTGAGCCAATATCCTTATTATATACTCTACAATGCATTATACAAAATTAAAGTAAGCTTGCGTGTCATTAACTGTTATAAACTGGAAATTTTGACTCGTTGAAATTGTCGGACTTGCCCAAGGTCTGCATGATATTATATCTCAATGTTATACCAAAATTGAAACTGATCTAAAAAGGGAAGCAGCGATGACATCAGTGCACACACTTCTGTGCATGATTTCTTTCCACGTAACAAAAAAAGGAGTTTCCAAACAGTTGGAACACCGTAGTTTTAAAGGCAAACAAGAAGTGTATGCTGTGACGCTCATTCTGTTCCGAATGTCCACAAATTTAGAGCACGCAGCTGAAACTTTTAATTACATTTGCAGTTTGTGTGAGGCAATAATAATACGCACAGTAAACTAAACAAGTTACAAACACATGTTGCAGATTCACATCATGAAAACTAACGACAATTACGTACTATTTCCAGAAATGAATTTGCAAGTTAAGTGTCACAGGTTGTCTAGTAAATTGCTGGAAAAAATGCCTGTATATTTCAGGGATTTCAAAATGATTTTAAGGACCCCTTCCAATATTACCACAATATACAAAGAGCAATTATTAGGCCAATTACCACAATATCTGAAAAGTATTCTAGAGAATTTGAATACATCAAATTGTTTTGAATGAATTACATCAAATTCAAACAAACTTATGTTTAATATTAATTTCAAGCATAATTTCCGACATGATGCAAATTCAAGCACATTTCACTACTTTCCAGATTTTCGATCAAGACTGTTTAGCAACCTTCAGTGCCTCGGTATACTTAATTTCCATGTTTGGAAAGCAATATAAATATCAATTAGACAAGTTAATCACTGGGGTTTGTGGAAATTCATACATTGTGGAAAGTGACGAGCATACAATCAGTGGACTCTGGATCAAAAGATTGACCAAATGTCAAAGGAAAAGGTGCACAAAAAAGGGGTAAAAGAACTTTCGAACTTCATACAACTATGTGCTGACTATATGATTATGTCACTACTGTCATTTTTTACACAGCTAGGATGGAGGCTATTAAGTTCATTGTTTTCATTTTTCTTAAATTGTAATGGTAATTCTGGCAAGTTGAGGAAAGTTGATGACAAATGTAAATCTAAAAGCGACTGGATCAGAATAAAACATGGACATGTCCTGAAACTTATAAGCGCTGAACATTAAAAGTTGAAAGTGTGCAATGGGGTGAGGCGTTTCTTTCCACCAATAGATTAGACAAGCAATAGACTGCATTATGAAAAGAAAAACCAAAACAAACACGTAAGCTTACAATCAACGTACGATATGATAAGCACGCACATGGTATTGGAATCACGGACCAACACCCGTTTGATCCAGATTTGATCGGCGCTCGTCAGAGCACATCGCGGGGCCAATTCATCGCCTTTTCGGATCACTCGCGGTCGATACTCTTATTTTACAGGGGGGTACGTCGTCTACTATGCTTTTCCGTAGGACCGTAGCCCTCTTCTTTAGAATTGTATATAAGAATTCGTTTTTACCTTGGATAAAGTAACGCCCGGCTGACCCGTCCTGAGTTACCGTTATTTCTGTCATGACCGCTGGACTTTTTTTTTTTTTTCTCCCAACTTGGAGCTAAGTTCTATAGTGCCACGAACGATACCAACGTGGCCGCCGCACAAACATTCGCGTTGGAGCTCAGTGTTTGCACAAACAGATATCCCAGGTGGTAAATGGCGTGAATTCGGTTGATTTTCGACAGAACAACTTGTCCCGTTTCGTTACCGGGCTGCTGCAGCCTGCGCTTACCGAACTCACCATTCCTCTCATTTTTCCACACTCTTTTTCCTCTTGCATGCTTTTCTGAGCTGCTTGGTGACGTCAAACGATGACGTCAAATGCAAAGGTGCGATTGGCAGAGGAAATCGATACAGAAACGAGGGAAATGTGAAAAGTAAGCGAATGGAAAACGGAAAATAACCCAGAGTCGAGAATACAGGTCGCGGCCTATGTACTTTTTTTTTTTTGGTGATGAACTCTATAAATTTGGGTGCGGCTTTATACCAGACGGTGCCCTATTAACAAGATTTCTCGACTTTAATGTCGAATTCTTAAAACTTAAAAGGAATTCGCAAATAGTATTATTTGGCGATAAAAGTCAATAAATGTGATGGCATACATTTCTTTTTACGGCAGTTTTTTTCAAGAAGTACTGTATCTGCGAAATATGTTTTCTCCTGAATCACCATAGTGTTCTACGATTATAAAATAATCCAAATCACGGAATAGATTTCGTCCTATTTGAAACCTATAGCTAAAATCGAACTGTGCTGTACAGTGCGCATGCGCTCTCTGCATGACCTTGCGAGAATGGAATATAGTGCTCGTGCATATTTGCATAAATTCTATCCAAATCCGTTTTTAATCGGGCAAAATCGTTTATTTGGGCTATTATTAAAATATTTTAATTTTACTGAAATATGTAGAGCTGTTAAGGAATCGCGAGTAATATTTGGAGATTCTAAAGTCGATAGATATGATATGTGGCATGAATTTCTAACGACATGCAAAAATCTATCAAAATCGGTACCTTATAATTAATCAGACAAAATCGTTTACTTGATTTGGGGTAATATGAAAACTTTCTCGACTTTAATGGCGAATTACGAACTGGATTCGCAACTATTTTGACAATTCTAAAGTCGGTATATAAACATGATATGGCATCAAGGGATGTTATGGCATTTAGAATCATTGCATTTTTGCCTAAGAAAATGTGCACCTTTAATGCAAAATAAAATACGTTTTTACCTTAAAAAATTTGCGTTTCACCTCATAGTCATCCATTTTGAAAAATGGTGATTGGAAGTTTGGTAGTTCAGAAAAAAAATCACGCCGCCGAGTGTCAGAGGTGAGCATTAATGTCCAGAAGGTTCGATACAAATTGTCCAATACAGGGGAGAAAAGTTGAATTAAAACAAGAATTAAAACCTCTAAAATAGCTTAATTGAGCTGAACAAATACCATAATTAACACAACTTGAGGTCTATGTCATTAAAAAAAAATCCAACAAAAGAATAACAAATGGGAAACAATTCAGTGATTAACTTTACAGTAGGGGTATGATTAACCTCTAGAATTAAAGAGTTTCTTGCATGATAAAAAGAATATTACATACCCGTGACAATGTCCGTTACCCGAATGAAATTTAAAAATGGAGTCCTAGGTGGGAAACGCTCGTTTATGATTGGCTGTACAACAAAATTATTTTTTTAAAAAAACGCAGGGGCCGGGACACGAACCCAGGTTTGGAGATTTCATGTAACAAGTGGGGACTAAAAACTTTAACCTAGTGCCCAGGGGGGGCTCATGCCCCCCCTGGGCTCGTTAATGAATACCCTCCCCTCTGCCGCAGCAGGAGATCGTTGGATACCCACGCCCGGGTGTGAGGAGCCGTCGATGCCCCCCACAATGGGGACTCCAATGAAGGAGTCTTACCACTTCCGGATGTGTACCAGGTCTACACGATCCATCTCGGCAGTAGCCCACCCGAGCTGAACAACTAACAGAGTTCAAAACTTGGCTTTCAAATTTAGATGAAAATTTTTATTTTAAATATCCCGAAACAAATATCGTATTTCGTTGTATGTATTATTCTGAATCTGGTGGTTAAATTTCTAAAAAAAATATTGATTCCTTAGCAAATTACATCAAAATTACATATTTTCAAAATTTGAATTGGACTACATTTTGGTTTTAGGCTGTGCAACCCTTCAAAATACCATTAATTTACATTCACAATTTATGCGAATAAAATATCGAATATTTTTACCTTAGAAAAATTGCGTTTTTAATGGCAAAAAATTCCACTTCTAAATCAGAAAAAGCATGCTTCAAATGCAAAAGTGTAATTTCTCTTTTATATTTCGCCGAAAAATGTGCTCTTCTCTTATAAAATAATCCAAGTGTGTCTTAGTTGAAATTTTAAATCGGCGTAAATTGTGTGCATGTATAATTCTGTTTTTATTCGGACAAAATCCTTTACTTGACTTTTGCTAATATGAAAACATGATTTTTTTTTAATAATTGGTTAATTAAAAATGTTATTGATGAATCATTGTTTTACGAATGTGCATCATTCAAGATGGTCGCTATTAACTTGTTACGAATTGTAAAGGTGCGTTTACACCGCACCAAAAGCAAAAGCAGAGTTTTCGAAAACATGTTGGAAAAGCATGTTTTTCAAAAC